>RDPX01000041.1:2876268-2897367 GCA_003991215.1 Morbakka virulenta
ATCTATCCTAACATATTTATTATCTTGAGCTTTACCATTTTCGTGGAAGTTAATTCCTTTTAGAACTTCTGGTTCACTCATGATTTTGTTTGACATTTGTTCAGTTAGACATGAACCAAAAGAAATAAATGGAGAGATAGATTCACTGCAGAAACAAATTATTGCAATTTTGTGGACCAAGAGGTCATTTATTTGACCTGTCACGCACAGTGTATTGTGAGACCTTAGTTATCCTAACACTTGTCCTTAAAGACTGAAGGTATAACTTCAGATAGAACAAACACCAAACACAGAAAGTTCACACAATTCCTTGAGCCACCTCAACTGATTTCATCCTCAAATCTATCTTTACATCCCTATATATATATTATCTGGCAAGATAATTACAGAAATAGAATAAAATGAGTACTTCCTGCTAATAGCGTAAAATACGTAAAAGTACGACGTGAAAACATGGGAAAGGAAGAGAAGGGCTGATATTTTTTTAACGTCATTTTCCCCCAGCAATTGGGGCTCAGACGGTGCCCTTCAGATGGACTTTGATTTGGCAGTGAGGAATTTCTTGGCCGGATGCCCTTCCTGACGCCAACCAATGGCTTTTCTTTGCAAAGTTCTGTCGAACCCGGAACTCTTGGTTGCTGTGCAGTTGCACTAACCACTGTGCAGGTGATCAATACATTCCCGTAACTGTTAAGACAAAATAAACAACGATGACAAAGCTAAGCATGATGGTCTGACAATGATGGGAAAATCCCGCACCTCAAACAAAACAAAAAAAGGGGATGTCACCCCATGTGTTGCATGCCAGTGGTGCAGACTTCCCCTTTGCACGTTCAAAGGGGAAGCCTGCGATAATGAAATTCAAAACAGACGGTCCAAAAATGAATGAACTTGGGGGAAAATGTAAAAAAGCTGTGGAGAGGTGTTTAAGGGGTGAAAGTTCTTATTTACAAAAAGGGGGTCCTAGGGGATTCGTGACAGACCAAATTCTGTGGCCGACAATCAGTAAAAACCGTAATTGTCTTTTGCTTTACTTTCTTTTAGGATATGCTAGTAGTTTTCATTCCTGATATGATCACTTTTAACCAAACCATCTCCTTACATACTCTGTGCCTTATAAGCATTTTCTCTAGGCAAAGTTGAATGATCACATGCGCGATTGACTTCTGGTAATGACAATTGATCTGCTATCAGAAGTCATTTAAGTTTAGTGATTTGCACAAATAAAGGCGTTAACACTTGAACACAACAAAGTTTTGAACAGTAAGCGAAAAGCTTTGGTTATGGTGATGATAAGAGTATAAATTTTTATGTACTGTTAAACTATTAAGGAGGAGGAATAGACTTTAAGATAGAATTTATAACAGTGGTGATTTTCTTACTAATATATAGACGTGATATAGGATTGATGTGATAGATCTCAATATAAATAACATTTTCACAATGGTCATAAATTTTCTCCTCTCTTACCTCAACTTTAAAGGACTTTTATAGATTGCTTAGTATGTATTAGAAAGTTATATCTAAAGCTCTGTTGTTAAAAAGAATCATAAATTTAAATGTTAAAAAGAATAAAAAATTTACATATTCGCAGTGGAGTTTTCGTAAAATCTACGAGTTGAGAAAAAGGGATTCAGGTACAAATTACTAATACCAAATTTTTCTATAAACTTTGTAAGGAATCACGTATATTCGGTTCTGTGAACCAGGATTAAGAAAATCTTGCTTCTATATTACTCAGCTCATAACACAAACAATTTGATTAGCTCAGGATGCCTGAGTCAATCAAATTGTTTCGCAGTCTAGCAGCATGAATAGGCCTGGATTTCTCTGGATCCACTAACTATGGATATAAATCGTAGCTTCTGTGCTACATAATTCGATTGCTCTGCACATCATTGAACGATTGAACCACAGAACCATTGAAGACATGAACAGTTTCGCTATAGGTGGATACAACTTGAATAACATACGATATGCAGATGATACAACTCTCGTTGCAGATCACCCCAGAAACTACAACGCATCTTGAATATTGTAAAATAAGAGAGTACAAGGAGAAGTTTAAGCATTAACCGAAAGAAGACCTTTTGCATGGCAATGAGCAAAAAACAACGACAAGTTAATTGCCACTTGATGGAAAGGTTGAATGCTGCTGAAGTTTGGATGCTACGTAGAATTTTAAGGACCTCCTGGAATGAACAAATCAGCAGCGAAGAAGTTTTCAGAAGAGCCAACTACAGCAAAGAACTCTTGAACATGATCAGGAAAAGGCAGCTGTCATTCCTTGGCCATGTGTTGAGGAAGAAAGCTTAGAACACCTGGCACTCACTGGCAAAATAAATGGAAAAAGAGGAAGAGGAAGAGAACGGAAGATGTTCCTCAAAGTATATCGAGATGAACAGGCATCCGAACAACAAAGCTGTTAGAAAAAGCAAAAGACTTAGTTCAGTGGAAAAGCGTGACCACCAACGTCCTGGAAGGATACGGTACCTGAGGAGGAGGAGGAGGAGGAAGCATAGTTTACTTTTCAATGTGTTTAATTCAACCTATTATGTGGTTGGATGATTCTAAGAAATGATTTAGAGGCCTTATACTTCGATTAGAACACAGTTTCTGTCTCTAAATTTCAGAACAAAATTAAATTTTAAGTTGTTGGCGATTCCGCTTAGTCTGTTACATTAATTCTTCAGTGCTGCAAGAGTCTCAAAAATATATTATGGGTGTGGACCTAACGTAGATTGGAGGAGATTTTGTTGAGGAAGAAAGGAAAGAAACACCGGCAATGCTTTACAGTACTAAATGACGTTTGCCTAAAGTTGAAGCCAGTAAGCTATTCTAATTTACGTCAGGATAAACCTCTACTGATTTATTTTTCACCTGTTAAGTACTGTAGTCTTTGTCTAGAGAAATGGATGCTGCATTAAAAAACCCTGAAGTCTTTGACTCTTAAGAAGTGTAATACTTACTTAGTACAGGCACATAAGCACATACCCTTTAAAAGCTAACAGAAAAGCTCAATTAGGAATACCTTCCTCGGCTTCCTGTTGTCCAAATATTATTATTTGGCTGTATTTGATGGCCGCAGGAACTCTTTCATTCCTTGTCAGGTAAATATGAATGGATTTAGTTGGTGACGCGCCAAAACTCTTCGGAGGTATGTCTGAATAAAAATCCAATAAATATTAGATTTTAGCGCAATGTCGACAAACGACGGAAGGCGTATTTGATGATAATGATGATGTCTTTAATTCCAAAACTATGTTTTTTATTTAACTGTTTTTTCTGTCCTTTGCTTTTTCAAGCTATTCATAACCTTTTTTGATAGTTATTTAGTATAATCGAAATTAATATGTAGCTGATTGTATTATGTCAACCATAAAGTTCGAAAATCTAAAGTAGAAGCACAGCAATACTTTATCTTTTATTGTAAGTGGTACAGCTAATGGACAATTCAGTCTTTGAAAGAATTAAGAAAAGCACCTTATGGTACCTTTTCCTTCATCTTTTGGGTGTTGGAAAATCTGAACTTTTTATTTATTATAAAGGTGTTTCTAGTTTTGATTGTCAAGAATACCATTTGTTAAATCCTGTGTGCGAAAAAAAGTGTTTTATGGACCACTGTTTCATTTTCTGTCT
The DNA here is from genome assembly GCA_003991215.1 of Morbakka virulenta. Taxonomy (NCBI): domain Eukaryota; kingdom Metazoa; phylum Cnidaria; class Cubozoa; order Carybdeida; family Carukiidae; genus Morbakka; species Morbakka virulenta. The sequence continues at coordinate 2,879,908 of RDPX01000041.1, forward strand.
TTTATGTAGTCATTGTAGTTAGTATTGTAGGAAGACTGTAAACCATTTATGAACACTAAAATCTGGATCTGAGAATTAGGAAGATATTATTACAAGTGTAGAGAATAGTTCTGACACCCTTTTGCTACACAATTTAGGAGCCTTCATTTTATTCTTTCCGCCTCATGAGGTGGTTATGGATGTGTGGTGTTGCTGGTAATGTTGCCGTTTCTTCCTTTGTTGTATATTATAATGCTTAGGTGCTTCTTTTGAGTTTTCCTGCCTTTTTCTTGCACCAGGTCAACTACAACTCAATTCCCTATGGACATACTGAGTACCCTTCAAAATTTATTTTGATAGTAAGCACAGATATATATTACAATGATAACCTCGCTTCTGCATGTTACTGGGTAATAAATAAACGCGATGTACCTTTGATTATAAGTTGTATAAATACTGCAGGATGACAAGATCTGTTAGCTTAAATATTCGTTTGGAGTTCTCACTGCACAGACATGTAGCCTTGTTTATCTTTCTTTGTGTCATTAGCCTTACTTTGTAATAATAGATTGAACTTACAGTTCTTACAGGTAATAATAAACTCATCTCTTTCGCTTTTTGTATTTTTCTAAGTCTTGAAAACAAACAATTGCTTGCTCAACTATACGGTACCAAGATGTTTGTATTAAATAAAGTTGTTAAAAGTTGTCTGCGACATTATTTAAGTAGATTTTGGTGGTGTCTTATTTACAGAAATGCTCAGTGATGAGGAAAGGTGCTGATTGTCAAAGGCATAGTCATGGATTTTTATTTAGGAAAGACAAGTGAAAAAGAAGCCGGGCTTTTTGTTTAAGACGATTAACTTTTCCATTTATATTTTTGAAGTAGTAGCATATTGTGGTATGGTAAATAAATGAATAAATAAGTAACTAAATTGTAAACCAGCTAATCGCTTGGCTGAAGAATGATATTGCATAGGATGAATGTTTATCTAACCAGACCAATATAAGCAAAATGGAAGATAAGTAGAGAAAAACAAATTTAGAAAACTTGCCGAGTAATAAAGAGAAAACAGATCCCCATCTGGTTAAAATCAACAACGAGTAAAACCAAACCGTCTTAAAACTCAACGGGACCTTTAAGAGGGTTGATTGATGATTAAATTAATAAGTCACAAAAAATTATTATGTCAGTAAACTAAAGTTTACGAAAAGTACACCGGCGACCATTATTTTTTTAATAATAGTAGAACCGATTTCAGATGAGTCGATTTGATCAAGTCGATTCTTATAGGCACTTAAAATCATCAGATGATGAAGTCTGTTTCTTTTCAAAGTTATAAGAAAATAGGTTTTGATGAGCTTCAACAAACTGAAGGTTCTCTTGGACGTTGAATTCGCTTCTCCCATCTAGACTTCTTAAGAACTCAGTTATTTTGCGAAAAGATGCCATTCAAATTTCTTTACAGTATTTAGATAAGGTTTCCAGCTACTCACTAAGCCGATTTCCGTCAAAATCCTTTCCATATTTTGCCAAAACCCCATTATTCTCGTCATCAAAATTTCCCCTTGCATTCCTTTGATAAACAGATTCTTTTGATTAACGTAAGTTTTAAAATCCTTCTGGGAAATAGATTATTTATAACATAGATTATACAATCCATCGACTCATAGTATATTATACTGCAGTGAAAATCAATGTCATTGTGAAATTCTGGTGGTTTTTTCTGCTAGGCTTTCCGCTATCCTGGCCGATGTTTACTTTTTTTTGGCAATTTTTGAAGATCCACATTTCTGATGGCTGCTTTGTTTTGTTCCTCTTCCTCTAAAAGCTGATACTTCTCATCACTTCTCATTTTCTTTAGAATGGTATCGCTGTGTATTGCTATTGTTTGAGCTTCAGGGGCACACAGATCTTTACCCTGCAAAAAAGTACTTAGGTTATCACACTGCTTAAGGAGAAGAATAGGAAGCCTCTATCCAAAAGGTATTCAACTGTCTGCATCTGCGATTTAACATCAAGAATAGATGCTTTCCCTCCTCTGTTGTAATATTTTTCTGAACACCAGTCTGATAGCTCTTCTAATTCTTTGTAACTTGCGTGAATGCTTGTTAATGAACTAGCTCCAAGAGTCAAACGAGTTGCACTGTACAGTCTCAGTGTTGTAACATTACTACTATATTTATCTTTACTTTCGTAGTATGGTTCTTTGTCGATTTTCCGAAGATAGGAATTACCCTTTGGCGAATATTTAATCAGTTTGGTGATTTTATATGTGTCGAGTGAATTTGACACTACTGTTGAATTTTTATCCAATCGCCACACACTTGATTAAGTGAATCTGTGTAGCAATGAGTAGATAATACGAAATTTTGAATATTTTTTTTAATGTGGGCTGCAATGTTTGTTTTACCCATCATAGTACTACAATCACCATAGAACTGGCCTCACAATTTTTTTTGGCGATCAAAGCCAAGTCACAAAAGTATGTCCTTTATTACATTGACCATATTTGTTGCGTCAGTCTTTTCATCTAACCCGATGATATCCTTATACGAATACAAATATTCATCTACCCAACGGACGCTAAAACAGTTTATTCTTTATTAGAAATGTCAGAGGCTTCACCTACAATTATACTGTGAAAATGCGATTTTTAATGAGATGGAACAGAGAGTAGAAAGATTCATTCATATCTTTTAACATTTAATTCTAGATTTCTGGGGAAGTGTAATTTTTATTCTTCTTTTTCAGCCATTCAAGGTAGGCGGAATCTTCTTCAACCCGAAAATTTCTCAGTTGTTTAAAGTTAGTCTCTGTCACCATCGTTCCCTCTCAATGGTAATCCTGGGCGGGCATGTAACAAAGGAAAGAGGAAAGTCTTAACAGAAATGGTCTATTTTTACGTTGTATTTCGGCTATATTGTTTAGTAGGGTTATTGAAGCCTCTTGTGTAGACTTAGGGATATCTACCAGCCTCTGGGTGGCTCTCTGACCCAATTTCGAAGCTTAGCATTGCTGAAATCCCTTATTCTTACATCTGGCATTTTTCCGGTTAGTATACTCCATTTTCACGAAGGAATCCTCTACTTTGATGTCCTTAAGCATGTTATAGTAATGAGTGTTTTTACAAATAATACAGTCAACGCTATCCTCTTCCTCGTTATAATGCAGCCAGGTCCTTTTTCCCCTACCATTTAGGTAAGAAATTTCTGTCGTCTTTCCTAATTTTCCCCCATGGGACAAGAAACGTTCTTTGCTTTGTTTGTCTCGATTTTAATTCCTGTACGTAATGCATCTGGTGAATAAAAGTATTTTGGTACACTCTTCTAGCATTGCTGTTACAGGATAGCTTTCTAGTGCCGTCGATGAACAGTTCCTGAATCGTTTTGTTGTTCGGTAACGTCTCATTGATTACAGCCATCACAACAGAGGTGTCTATTGAAAATGAAATAAAATTCGTTAAAAATTTAAAAAGCCAAATATTACCAGTAATGGGGCATATGACTTTTAAAATGAACATTCTAACACCCATTATATGAAAAAACGATTTTGTGATATTTTGAACTTGAAAGTGCATGACCGAATGATAAATCCTTTTACTGCAAATGCCGTTAATGTTGATTTAACATTCCAAGATGAGCTGTTAGAAATGCAGTTCGATGAAGAAAGCAAAACTAATTATAATAATGGTGGATACCAGAAACTCTGGCAAAATAAGAAAATGTCAGACTGTTATCCAAACATGTGGAAATTGGTAAAAAAATTTGTTGCTGTTTTTCCCTTCATCCTGTTTAGAGGAATCAGGCTTCAGTGTTGAACAATATCATCACTAAACAAAGAAATCGCCTGAGAAAGGGGAGATCTGCGCTTGGTGTTGACAAAAATCGAACCAGACATTCAATATTTAGTCGCACATCACCAAGCTCAAGGATCTCATTAAACCATGTTAATCCGTGTCAGTTTTAGGTAACAGTGAATAAAATGCCCTGTTCATGCTTTTTGTGCTTTGCTCACATTTTATGCTTTCCAAATTTTTATTTCTGGGGCTTGATATTTAGTTCCATATGTCAAATTGAATATGGTTTAATATGCTAAAAACATTTAAAACAAGCTAGTTCTATAAAATTGTTTATTGAATACTTCATTTGTTAAATGTATGGATATATTCTGAAAAGAACTTCTTACTTTGTATTGATAATTACAATATATGTCACTAATCGTACAGCCAGTTTAAAATAAAGAAATTTCAATCAGTTACATTGTTTTGCCTATCTTATGTATTTACTTTCGGGATCAATGTGTATCAACGATAGGGGTCTTTTTTTATCAAAGGTTATTGGGCGGTGAGAAATTTTATTTTTCCAGAACTTACAAAAGTGGGTGGTACGTGGAAAAGGGTTGAAGACTACTGGTCCACAGTCTTCCGATGGCAGAGCAGGTAACAGGAAGTCAACATGGCGGATCTAGTACATAACAGAAAGGGAAGAATAATGTGTCAAGAAAGCTTTAAAATATTTTTAGTTTCTCAAGCTGTGGGTCAAAACAAACGCAACATTTTTTTTATTTGACTGCTATTTCGTATTCTAAAACAGAAAGATCACGCACTGCAAAAGCATCGCCTTAAAAAAGGTGAGATTATTTCATTGGGCTCTGTTCTTCGCAAGCCAAAGACTTAGATATTTTAAGATAAAGTGAGATTTACTGGTTACATTTTCGTTTCAGTTGCTTCCTTTCCTTTCCTTTAAATACTGAAGGCGTTTTGATTTGACTGGTTTTACTCTTCTTTGTACTTTTTTAAGAACTGTTCTCCTTTACTTAGGACGAAAAGTTTAATTACATAGATATAAGAGCTTTATCATGTCATGAAGCATAATTTTTTTTTAAATTTTCAAGTTTAATTACAATTTGTGTTCAATTTCAATTATAGACGTTTGAAAGATAATGAAAGTTATTTACTTGTTAATAAAGCTATTGCAACTAACACATTGCACAGTTACTTGACCTAGGATTTAAATATCTCCCTTCACAAACAGATATACCGTGAAATAATATTTACAAGAAAATCCCCAATTAGCAGCAAAGTATCCGATCCCCCTGTGAAGTGCCAATGCCAACTTTCTTGTCATTTTGGACAGGAAAACTAGATTATCTCAAATTTTTAAAGAACATTTTCAGGTGACTAAGACAATTCTCTCTCTTTCTCTCTCTCTCTCTCTCTCTCTCTCTCTCTCTCTCTCTCTTCTCTCTCTCTGGGTGCCATATCCATTATAGACGTTGGTGATCATGGTTTACAGATTCCTATCTCTCACCATATGTAGCAGATCTCCACCTTTTACGTTTTCCTTCTCACTTTCTGATATACACTTTTCAATATGGTACTTGAGACTTCCCAAGTATTTTAATCGTTATCTTCCTCTGGTTCTTTTGCCTTCAATACGACCTGTAAGGGTAAGATTTTCTAGTCCTTCCTTTCTCATGATATGTCCCATAAACCTCATCTGCCTTTTACGGATTGTTTTTGTCAGACACCTTCTGCTCCAACAACTTCCATATGTAGACCATCAAACAACTTCCTCATTTGTTTGATGGTCTACATATGATATTTTCATGATTCTTCTGTAAAACCACATTTCAGCAGCTTCTAGTCTCTTTTGCATTGATGGTGATATTGTCCAGCACTCACAACCATATAACAGGGTAGATGTTACATAACCTTCCAGCACCCTCTTCTTTGTAGCCATTGACACTTTGCGGTGTTTCAAGATCTTCCGTAATCTTTCAAAAGTACCTTTTGCAATTCCTATCCTTCTCTTATTTCCAGATCNTTTTGTCAGACACCTTTCTGCTCCAGCTTTCCTCAAAACTTCCTCATTTGTTTGATGGTCTACATATGATATTTTCATGATTCTTCTGTAAAACCACATTTCAGCAGCTTCTAGTCTCTTTTGCATTGATGGTGATATTGTCCAGCACTCACAACCATATAACAGGGTAGATGTTACATAACCTTCCAGCACCCTCTTCTTTGTAGCCATTGACACTTTGCGGTGTTTCAAGATCTTCCGTAATCTTTCAAAAGTACCTTTTGCAATTCCTATCCTTCTCTTGATTTCCAGATCACACTTTCCATCCTCTGTTATGTAACTACCTAAGTAATTGAACTTGTCAACTTGCTGTGTGGGGTCTTTTCCAATATACAACTTACACCTTGGACTTTGGTTCTTACTTATCACCATGCATACTGTTTTCTTGCGATTTATTTCCAGTCCTTTCCTTCTACTTTGGTCAACTATTTCATCTAGTAGCGTTTGTAAACTTTGTTCTGAGCCTGCAACAGGTGTTGAGTAATCTGCAAATCGTATATTGTTGAGATTATGACCTCCTACAGAAAACCCTTCCAAATCTTCTATGCCTCGAAAAATCTTTTCACCATAGAGGTTGGAGGACACAATACAAACCTCCTTGCGATGTCCTCTCAACCACTTGAACAACATCTACGTCCTCACTTCTGCGATATATTTCAACATTTTAATTACTCTCCCAGCAACAGCACGTCATCAAAACTATGGGTTATTTTCAGAACAGGCGTGCTCCATACTCTCCTTTGACATCGAAGGGTTTTTTGACCGGAAAGCTGAAATACTGGCTCAAATATCGGCAAATTATGATTTCGTTTGCATACAAGAGACACATCGAGACAAAAACAGTAAGCGAGCCTATTTAAAAGGAAAACCTCTGGCCGCGGAAATCCTGCATAAACAATATGGGAGTGCAGTATTTACCAAACCCTCCTTACCCATTGAGCAAACCTACACCAACAGCTGTGATAATAACATTGAAACAATTACTGTGTGCCTGCCTGAAAGACCTGGCAATCACATCGGTCTACAAACCACCTAACAGCTGCTTCAACCTCAATGAGCTTCCGGCAAACTGTAAACGGAAATACCACTTTACTAGCACTGACTTTAATTCGCATAGCACATTATTGGATTATGGAGAGACCAACAATGACGGCTCTGCAGTAGAGGCATGGGCAGAGGCCAAGAGACTNATCCTGCATAAACAATATGGGAGTGCAGTATTTACCAAACCCTCCTTACCCATTGAGCAAACCTACACCAACAGCTGTGATAATAACATTGAAACAATTACTGTGTGCCTGCCTGAAAGACCTGGCAATCACATCGGTCTACAAACCACCTAACAGCTGCTTCAACCTCAATGAGCTTCCGGCAAACTGTAAACGGAAATACCACTTTACTAGCACTGACTTTAATTCGCATAGCACATTATTGGATTATGGAGAGACCAACAATGACGGCTCTGCAGTAGAGGCATGGGCAGAGGCCAAGAGACTAACACTTGTTCATGATCAGAAACAACCATTTTCATTTAACAGCTCTCTCTGGAAAAGAGGTTATAATCCCGACATCGGGTTTCGTCAGTCGTAATATCAGCCCAATGTGTACAAAGGAAGTTCTTGAACCAACGCCCCACAGTCAACATCAACCTATTGCCCTATCCATCAGTGTCCCAATTAAAGTACGACACACTCCATTCCGCAGAATCCTCAATCTAACAAAGGCAGATGGGCCCAGTTTTGCCAAGCAATGGGACATACAACTCTCCGATATTCCACCTACACTGGAGAACTACAGCACCTTTGTCGATATAGTTAAAAAGTCTGCACGAAAAACGATCCTCCGAAGATGTCGAACTGAATATATACCAGGCATGTCAGGAGAACTTTCCGACTTGTTTAACACCTACAAATCTTCATACCAGCCAGATCCCTTTTCATACAAAAACATCAGTCTAGGAGAGGAACTACTTGAAAGTATAGCAAAACAACGCAGAGAAAGCTGGCAACGCATGATAGAATCAACGAATCTGACCCATAACAACAAAGAAACCTGGACTACCATCAAGAGGCTTGGAAATGACACCACTACAGTAAAACCAACATCCACTGCCACAGCCAACCAGATTGTCATTCAACTTTTACTGAATGGGAAACCCGCACACAGACGACCAGCAGGGGATTATCAGAGATACAAAGTTCCATCCAGTACCACCAACTCAGATGGAGCTCTCACCAAACCATTCAATTTGAATGAACTGGAGAAGGCTCTGAAATTACTGAAGAATGGCAAAGCAGCGGGTACTGATGGCATTATTGCAGAGTTTTTGAAGCATCTGCCCCTCTACTAAAGGTTGGCTAGTGGACCTATTCCAAGACTGTGTGAATTGCAAGAGAATCCCTCAACAATGGAGACGATCGAAAATCATTGCTGTTCTCAAACCAGAAAAAGATCCAGACAACCCCAAGAGCTTTAGATCAATCTAAGTATTACTAAATAGTACATACAAAGTATTTGAACACATGATACTTGGAAGGATCAGCACCACCATTGATGAGAAACTCCTCCCAGAATAGGCCAGCTTTCGCCCAGGGCGTTCGTGCTCAACACATGTGCGCAGCATACTGAAGATGGTTACCAATAAAAACTCATTACCGGAGCAACATTTGTCGATTTAACAGCTGCATACGACACTGTATAACATCAACGGCTCATACACAAAATGATGTGGACCTGTGTCATACAGTACAAAGTATGCTGGAAAATAGACGGTTCTTCCTTGAACTTAATGGTCAGAGAAGCAGATGGCGCACACGACGCAATGGCCTACCACAGGGAAGTGTTTTATCACCTATTCTCTTTAACATCTACACAAATGATTTACCAATGCCAAGTGAATGCAGGCGTTTCATCTATGCAGATGACACATGTATAACAGCTCAACAGCGGTCGTTCACTAATATCGAAAACACCCTCGAGAACGCCCTGAATCAGCTTACTGCTTATTACGAGTCCAACAACTTGAAGCCAAACCCAGCTAAAATCCAAGTTTGTGCTTTTCACCTGAAAAATCAAGAGGCAAAACGAACTCTCAATATTACATGGAAACAACAACTACTGGAGCACCATCCACATTTAAAGTATTTGGGCGTCACTCTGGATCGAACACTCTCTTTCAAATCACACTGCTCTAATGTTAAGGCAAAGATTGCTACAAGGAATAATCTGTTGCGCAAGTTGGCAACCTCCAAGTGGGGACCCAACCCATCAACACTGCGCAAAACTGCGCAACACTGCTCTTGCCTTATGTTTTTCAGTCGGCGAGTATGCATGCTCCACCCGGGGAAGGTCAACACATGCTAAGCAAATGGATATTTCACTCAGTAACACTTGTAGGATAATTACAGGGACAATACGGTCCACACCAGTCCATACTCTGTATGCTCTGTCAGGCATAGCCTCAACACATGTGAGAAGGACATCCGCCTTAAATCGGGAACAATTAATACAAATCACCGATGAGCGTCACCCGTTGCATAACCATGGTCCACCTCTAACTCGATTCAAGTGAAGGCATAGCTTCCTGTCCATACCAGATGAAAATATCTCATCTTCTCAATCTCAACGAGAAACCACGTGGAAAACACTATGGGATAAATCACCAAACTCAATAGCTTTTGAAAGCAGAGGTGTAGTTCCCAAAGAACATTAAATGCCACAGAGACTATGGAACACCTCCTGCAATGTCCAGACGCTCCAAATTGCAACTTTGCTGATTCAGAGGAGCCCACACCATCGGCAATATCATGTGCCTGCTACTGGGCAGAAACGCTGAAGCCGAGACACGAAAACGAACGAACGTACGATAGAGGTTGAATAAATCAGATAAAAACACACATCCCTGTCTTACTCCTCTCTTAATCTTGATGCAATCACTCATCTCATTTTCTATTTAATACAAGCAGTTTGATCCCAATATAGATTTCGTAAAGAGCGTAAATCCTTCCCATTCAGGTCTAATCCCTCAAGATCATTGAATAGCTTTTCATGCTGCACCCTATCAAATGCTTTGGTGTAATCAATAAAAACTTATCTCTTAATCAAACATACATATCTCTTTGGAATTCTATTGCTCTTTCTAACAGCATCCGTGCCACTAAGATAGCATTTTTGGTACCAGTGTCCTCCATGAATCCACACTGTTCTTAACCTTTCTCTTGTCTGATTTTTCCGAGGGGCACTTCATTGTCCTCGAAACCAGGCTACAAAATCGGAAACGAGTCTACTAATCTCGCTACTTTCAAAGATGGACGACTTGCTATTAGACCCAGCAATCAGGATATGGGTAATTGTCCCTATCGTTTTAATCACATTTCTTGTGGGAGTGATTCGACATCATTTTTCGATATTACTCCAATCGTCAAAGAAGCCAGATTTGGAGTCAGTAAAGCAGAGGTTTGTGATTCCTATCTCTTTGCACATCAAGGTGTGATTTTAAGTCTTGATTCAAGGGAAAAAGCCAAGTCAAGTTTGAAATTACTCTTTCTAAGACTTGCTGTTCCCCAGTAGTAGTTCATTATTTTGTCAGTGTATTTATGGTGTTACTGATGATGGTAACAAAGCTGTGTGTAAACGTGATATGGGTGATGAAAAATGCCAATCAAACACCTGCTAGCTAGGTTATATCAATTTGCCAATTTGTAATCGTTACTGCTTAGGTTTCTTGTTGTTTACAGTGTACTTTATTTTTTGGTCAGTTACTAATAACACAGTATTGAAGACTTATGACTAGTATACGGCAACTATCAGTTTAGGTACAGGATGTGTTTATTTGAAACAGGAAGACTGTCGAACGAAAGACAAAATATATTCAATGCAGTCGTGTCATATTTTTAGTGGGCTAGTTGAATTGGTAGATGATAGTGATAATAATTACATAAAGGCTGATTAAAAAAGGAGAAAAAGACCTAGATTGATCAAGTACATTAAATCAGAAAGTTTGTAATTGAAACAGAAGGATAAATTATAGTTTGAAAACCCCAAAACTATTAATTAAATTATGGTAACTCACCCATATCTTTCATTGTTGAGTCAATTTTTAAGCTGATAAATTCTACCTTGGTGTGATCTGTACCATCTGGCCACCTTTGATGTCATTATTTGAGACCAGATATGGATTTCTGACTGATGCCAAATTCTCACTTGTTGATTTAAGAAAGTACTTGTTAAATTCGTTGCATATAGGTTGAAGACAGTTGATTATCTGTGATTTGAAATCATCATCAAGCTATATATCCTTGGCATAATTGAGGAGAAACAAAATATATACCTATTCATTGCCACTTTTCTTTACCAAAGTTTTAACTTTACTTGAAATGCAGAGAGTATATTGATGAAATCTATGATAGCCTTATCATTTGCTTGGAAAGAGAGGTTTAGTTCATTTAGTCCATCTCATGTAAACAATAGTAGCCAGTGAACCCACATCATACAGATACTAGCTCTTCCTTCTTTTCCTGTGTGAAAAAGCCTCCCAACTGGACCCAAAATTTTGAAGACCCATGTAAGCAGGTTGACCTTTTATAACCACCTCACCTTAGTCTTTAACAAGAGATTTTGAGAATCTGCATTTATTTGTTCAAAATACCACCAGAACTAACATGTGTTAAGTGTACCTGATTTTACTAAGCTTTATCACCTGCTTAAGCTTTTCCATTACCTTGAGTAACAACATCTTTGAAGCAAGGGCTGTAGGATGTATTTTGCAATGGACTATCCTCCTCAACTTTCTTCACCCATTTTGGTACCCTCAGGTAAAAACCAACATGGCTGTAGCACCATCTGTGAAGGCTCTGCACACCAATTCCTATTTAATATAATTTGCATTGATAAAAGTATTAATTGCTTGATAAGTATACCCCTATGTGTTCTGGAAGACAAATCTAAACAACACAGAAACTCCTACTTAAACACACCATTCTGGGGGTAGGGTACAAAGTCATCAAGTTGCCCAGCAGTGGGGTAAATATCCCATTCAAGTTCAATTTAGTAATAACTTGACCTTTGATGCCCTTAGCCATGAGATCCTAAGTTGTACTTGTGTTGTTTGAAAGATAGTAGTCCAACTTGCATTCTGCTCCCATTTCATTGAGCATGCAATTTGTGTATTTTGCACATGGAAATTTCAACTCTAACAATTGTGTGTGGATTTTGGCTTTAGCAATACTTATTTATTTTTCCTTTAGGCATTTGGCATTGACTTGCACAGGTATGTTTTTTGGTGGCTGTTTGAAGTTCTGTTTACCACTTCAAACTTAAGGTGGTGTCACCATCATTCAGGTGATACACTTTCATACCCTCTTTATAATGGTTGCTTTTCATGTTTTTTGAGGTCTACCCCAGCCAGCTGTACCATCAATCTCCAGAAAATATGCTTTGTTGATCCAAATGCTACTGTGTTTAATATGGCCAAACCAGCAAAGATCCTTCTCTTTAAGGGCTACATGAAGAGGTGGTATCTGGAACTTAGCACAAAGTGAAGAATTGCCAACATGCACAGTAGCCTTCATGAGACAAATCAATCAAACCTTAAGATGCTAATTCTCAGTAGCAACTGCTTACCTTGGACCTTCACAGGCCAGCACTCACTAATAATTGCATTTCTTACACAGCTTCAAAACGCTACACCATGATTGTGCAAGGATATTCCTTTGTTGGTCAAGAGTGGAAGTAGTTCTGAAAATTTGCCCCTTGGAAATCTGCACTGATAGATTGTGTAGGTCTCACAGTTGCCTCCTGGCATATGCAGTCACCAAGGTAGCTGAAAGAGACAAACACTTCTAACTTTTAATAGTGTACCATGGTTTGATCACAGGGTCTTCCATTTATTGGTTGTGTTAAGCCAAGGTGTCTTAAACAGTGGAAGGAGGGTTCCTCAACTAGGCACTCCTGCATTTTACTGCATATCTTAGGTATTTATAAAGAGCATCCCTTATGGAAAATTGAGTTGCCTTCCACTCCTTTCCTGCAAACCCCACAGGGATGTTTTCCAGAGTCATGGAGTGAGTTCAGCTCCCTGTCGCTAAGCACGATGTTCATTTTTATCATGTTGACAACCATTCCCTTGGACTTGAATCTCTCTTTACATAGCTTTAGCTTAATGACCACCTTTTTAAGAAATTCACCTTTAATCATGAGATAATCAGCATACAGCAGGGGTTCTTAGCCTTTTTTTCCTGATTACCAAGTATTCAATAATCAAACATCTCATTCCCCACCAATAAAACAGAGAGGTTTTCACGTGTTCAAGCATTCTTTATTCCATGTAAATTATCATAACATATATGAAGTACCTGACTAACAATCAGTTATTGCTAAAAAGCAAGCAAATTATATAACTCTCACACTCTTCTGTACCACACCACCCATCCCAAAAGATTGCACACATTTCCAACATTTTTTCAGAACATGCATGTACATGTATATCTTTGTAACAATTCTAAACACAATAATATTATTGACACATATGTAACTAGGGTGGGTCACTCATAATCATTCAATGGGAAATTGAATTTGTGTGCATGTTTTTAATGTATTTGGCACTGGTATAGTCTCAATGATCCAACAGGTGCATTTGCAAAATCAAACAGTTTTTTTCCAGAACAGGTGGCAAACACTCACCAAACCTACTGTTTACAACAGATATCTGTGTAGACTGGTAGTTTGTCTGGAAGTGATGATTGGTTATTCACAGCTAACCTTCATATCTAGAGGCCCTTCCCTTATCTGGATAGGAGAGTAGTTTCTTCACACCACCAAAGTTGCTTCACACCACCAGTCACTGAACTCCATCTACATTGATACTTGATATGACACTTGAAACTTCATACACTGACCCAGTCTTAATGTTGGAATAGTTAAGAGGAGTATAACAAAGTCTCTAAAGTTTTTTTAGCTTAGATGGTTTGATAGATTATTCTAACAGAACTTTCATGCAAATTATGTATTGTGGGGGGTTTTTTGCTGCAAAGGCAATACTAACAAATCCTAAGTAAGGACACTTATCACAAAAGCTTTCCCTTTTTGATGTGACTTTTTAAAACAAAAGAAGATGTTAGGTGTTACTGAATGCAAAGTAAGGTTAAATTTCAGAAATACATATTATCATCCTTGGTTTTATTGGTTGACCAGTGAACTTCAGAAATGTTGGAGCATATCATAGTAGTCTTTACTTCCAGATCCTGTTGTCAGACTATAACAACATGGAGCAGCCTCAAGCTTTAGGAAGTGCAATCCTACCTCAGTGCTTTCTCAATGTTTTGAAATATGAACTTCACAGTGAAAGGAAAAATAAATTTTTACTCTCTTTCCAATTTGACTTGCAGCTCCTTTGAAATCCCTTGTTCTAAGACATGGTTCTTGAATAAATCTTTCAATGTTGCTTAAAGCTTACTTTATGAGTTTGTATGTTGCACATTCTGGGTTAGTTGCTCTGTTGTTGTTAAGTTTTAACATGGTTTTAGCCTACTTTCTTTTTTTCTGCTTTGAGTGCTGACACTGCTTTTGGAGTTCCACCATGGAAATATTTCTTAAGTTACCCACATATTTTGTCACTGGTCTCCTACACACAGCCATCAGTAATTTCACTTTAATGTAATATTTTATTTTTCACATATTTATTTTTCACATCATATTTATTTTTCACATCATAGCCAAGTCCTTCTGAGAAGTAGACTGCTTAGAGATCATGGGAAATACATACCAAGAGAGGTAGGTGCCTGTGGATTTGTACAGTATTTTTTTACCATAAAGGCATTGCTATATGTAGCATGCTATGTTACGTTCTTACACTAAGATTTAGATATTGATATGCATGTTCACTGTAAAATCTAAACTGTATTTGAATTATATGTAACTTGTTTAGCAACCTAATACTGATTTAACTTTTGGAATTATCATGATTTTGAAATATCAAGTAAAATCAGATAAATACAGTTGAAACAAAAATTGGTATTGTTAGAATCAGGCAAGAAGTTGGGCGAGTGTGGTTTGGAGAGTTCTGAAATGAAATGACAAATCAGCTCAGCAATCAGATTGCCTAGGATCATGGTCATTAAATAGGTATTTGGGCCTTTTTCTTGTGGAATTGGATGTCTGTCACCTTTAAATGTTTGCCTAGTAACTATGCTTCTTGTTTTTGTATTTTAGGTGTCTGGGTTTGGTAAGAGGAGGTGTAAATGTGCTTGGTTTCTGTAAAATGCATGCAAGTGTATACAGTAAAATTTGTAACACTGAAGACCTAAGTAATATGAAAGATTATGAATAAATGTTGATTAGAATTTGGTTTGTCAATTTTTTTTCCTGTTTAAAAAAATAGTAGTTAAAACTGGTTTGAAGATAGTTGTTTATTCCTTGGCCACAAATTCCTCTTCACAATTATTCTTGAATAAAGGCATTGCTTCATGTTGTCTATTAAACTAAAGATTTACTAAAGGAGATTGCTTGAAGTGAGCATGGGTTAGTTTGAAAAATAAATGGAGTTAAGAGCAAAAAGTTATTTCCTCAGCTTATTTTCAATTTGGAATCCAGAATCTGCACAAAAGGCCATACATTTTCATTTTTCCTTTTATATTCATTTAAAAAGTTCAACCTTTGTTTTATTCCAGGTGATATGGAACAACTAGTCAAGTTTGACTATTCTTACTTAGTCTGGTAAAAAATATGGATTCCCTCATCATCCCTCTCAATCAAGTGGTGCACACTGTAGTTCTGTAGCCATCACTAGAAAACTGTGCTTGTTAGTGTTAGCAAGGTAACAACCCCATAGTGAAGCCTTTTCCTGCCCATTTAACAGGTTAATTTGGTTGTGGTGACTGTAATTTTCCTTTGCTTTGGTTTTCATCAACCTCTTCTTTATTAAACTCTTCTGTGGATTGCCTTTAAACTGAATTCCCAAAAGAGTGCACCTTTCTTGGAATTTTATGCCTGCTCGGGGTTAGATAGGCTCAAGTTGTATCTAAGCCCAGATGTTAATAGAAATAAAATATAAGAAAGAGTACAATCATTATAAGTATCAAACTTTTCCATTCTTTTCACATGCATGACCCTGATATGCCCCAGTGTGTCACTATTCATAAACTGAGACCAAACAAAATCCATAATTTAAGCCCAATTGAGAACCTGCCAGTGCTACATAGGTTAAGGATATTTTGCATACTTGACTTTGTAATTGAACCTGATTTTAGGATCCTGTCTGTTTTACAGTAACAAAGATAATATTTTTTATCCCTCTAGAACCAGCATAGTTCTCCATTTAATAAATTTCTTGGCTTGATATACCATCATTTTTCTTTCTTTATTAAAATTTGGAGTCTTGTTACTATCAATCTTACAAATCTTTTACAGTTTTTATTTCTCGGCTTTGGGTTAGCTTACTAAAGCTTCCCAACAAGATAATTGGGCCCAGGTAATGTAGCCTCGGATCCAAGCACACACTTACTTTGTGTTTACAAGGAGCATAGTTTTCAGTAGTTAAAAGTTTTAAGGCTGTATAGAAAGACCAATGTTGGAAAATCTCAAATAGAACGGTATTTGTTTAGGTTGAAAGCTTTAAGAAAGTAAAAAGAAATTGAAATTTTGTGGATGTTTTTGTCATTGAGGAGAGCAAAAAGGAGTGTCATTTACAGACTGCTTCTTTGTGTGATTGGTCCTCTAGAACAATTAAAGACCACATATGAATTATTTTTTTATGACAAGGTGGAGCTAGTACAAACTAAATATGAATATCCTCTCATGTACCTAACTGGAAGGCAGACTTGGTACTGATTGATTGAAAAATTCAATTCTTGCCTATTATTTACTGACAGAAATCTTGTGCAAACTGAGTTTAGCTTAAGGAGCAGCACAAGACCATTCATCAGATTGTTAATTGTGATTTGTCAACAGTGTAGCATTTATTGCTGACCAGTGAATATTGTCAAAATTTTTAGGTGATATGCTTTAAAGTAACAAGTAGCTTATGAATATTTAGTTTTCACTGCCTCTAGTTTTAAAACAAAAGGATTTCCTAGCTAGTTTTAATTGTTTCTTTTTCACATTAGTGAAATACTGCTTGATTTTTAACAGAATACACGTTGACTACAGAAAAGTGTTTGTGAAGAGACAAATGGGCAGATGATAGATAGGTAGATTGATTGGTAGATAGATAGATAGATAGATAGATAGATAGATAGATAGATAGATAGATAGATAGATCAATTGATAGATCAATAGATTGATAGATTGATAGATGGATTGATAAATATATAGATTGATAAATAGATCGATCGATCGATCGATAGATAGATATATAGATAGCTCAATAGATAGATGGATAGATGGATAGATACATACATACATACATACATACATACATACATACATACATACATACATACATACATACATACATACATACATACATACATACATACATAGATCGATAGATACATAGGTAGGTAGATAAATAGATAGATAGACAAATGGGTAGATAGATAGATAGATGGATAGATAGATAGATAGATAGATAGATAGATGGATAGATAAATACATACATACATACATACATACATACATA
>RDPX01000041.1:2911692-2960915 GCA_003991215.1 Morbakka virulenta
GCGATTGGACCAAATCGGTCAAAAGGCATTAAAATAGGTGAGTCTAGTGAAATGTTGAGATTATGTTTTTTTGCCTTGAACCAGTTGGGCCAGGAAAAAAATCCGTTGCACGCTCGTAGTTATTTGAAGGAAAATGTACTTTGCAGACAAAATATTGTGAGCATCTCACATTTCATCATCTTTTAATCTTTGTGTTTCTCTGCCTTTCTTTCTCAGTTGCTCTCAGTCTGTTTCTCTCCACATTGCTCTTTCTGTTTATGTTTATGTGTATGCTTATGTGTGTGTTTCTCTCTCCCCTTTTCCTCCTCTTCTCCCTCTTCCCCGTCTCCTCATTCCCTTTTTCTCTTTTCTCTCACATTCTCTTCTCCCCTGTCTTCCCTTTCTCACTTTTCTTCCCCTCTTAATCTCCCCCATTTTCTATGACACTTTTTCTGGCCCTTTCTTCCTCTCTTTCTTTTTCTCTCCTCCTTTCATCTCTCTTCTGTAGTTCCTCCCATTTTGCCTCTTTCGGTCGCTCTCATGTAAGTGTTATTGTTAATCATCATAAAGATATTATCCGATCTTCTGCCAGAATTGTATATGGGTGGACATTCGTGAAGGAAAAAAATCGTTATTTTACTGAAACCAGCACTTGAAAAACAACTTTCTAATTTCGGTAATATCGTTAGAGAGTAAAATGGCGTCATGGTATTACACTCATCATGTGCAATGTTGTGATACAATTAAATGCACTTTATACGATAACACCCTGTTGGTTTTTACCATCAACCTGCACCAAAAATCAACTGGGATATTTTCTAGGTAAACATCTATTAAAATTGCTAAAAAAATCCTAATTAACTTAAAACTATCGACACGCCCACGGTAATCCACATGCAGTATATCACATTTTAGTAACTTGAAGCATGCCGTTTATCTTATAGACATCCAACCACTTCGATGGAGGAGGTGACAAAACTCGTTAGATGGAAACAAGCGAATTTCTTCAAGAACGGGAAAATTGTGAAATGGGAAATGCACGATTTTTAGGGAAAAAATACGTTTCTCAGAAAACATTTTTTCATCAATTGAACTGGCTCTCTTAAATGCCGAATCAACTTCAATGACCCGGATGTAGTCTTGTTCAAAGTTGAGCCTGTAGCCCACAATTACCAAATTGTTACAATTTTTAAACAATGCCCACAGCACAATGCATTTGATCGTTGCTTTTCCCCCAGGTTTGATTTCTTAAGTTCCCCTTTATCTCTAAATGTTTACATTCGCACAGCGGCTTAATTAATGTCACCAAAAATGCGGTTTTTCCGCCTTTGCGGCTTAATTAATGGCGGCTTAATTTTGTGCGGCTTAATAACTTCAGCGTCTTATTTTGGTGTAATAAAGTATCCAGTATCCCTTAAGAACAGAGGCAAGTTTGAAAAGCAAAACCAAAGTATCTTTATTAATGTGTTTGGTTATGAAAATTTCGAATACCCTCTGAGAATGTGTAAACAAATTATTAGGACACCGGTAAACCTCTTTCAAATTTCAAATAGTGACAAGAAACACTACTGCCTCATTGAGAACATGAATTGACTGTTGCCCTCGTAAACATCAAAGGAAAAGGCTGAGTAACATTGCTGTCTGAGCTTTCTAATTTCTTTCCCTTTTACCAAATTACTAAACAAGCACACTGATCACTGGAATACAAATAAAGCTGTTAAGACATATGTCAGAAGGGGGTTAAACCCCTTTTTTAACAATTCTAATAGGTATGTTTGAGGGCTGTTCAATGTGTACACTGAATTTGCGTCTGTAAAACCAATTGATACTTGTGATCCAGATGTGGAAAGGAGTCGCACCAAATAGTGTCAGACAAACCGTCCCAGCTCTTGTTATCATGATAACATTTATTCTAAGAAATCTGTAATATACACTTCAGAATTGGACTGAAGGGGAGAGGAAAGAGGAACGCATTGTCCTACTGTCCAGACAAGATGTGCTCAGGTATCTGTAAACATGCTGGAAGCAGATATCAGGTCAATCCATTAGAGGTCTGAGAAATCAAGAGAAATTATATTTGATAAGAGGAAATAAGAATTTGAAAAAGCAACTGATTGTTGGATCATGGTTAAGTTTAGATGACTGCACTGGTAGGTAACTAAGTTCAGAGGAGCAGGCCACAAGTGTCATCTAAAATACTAAAAAGCAGATCTTGTACTGGTGATATTCCATAATATTAGTGGGTATAACAGTAAGACAGCCTTCTCGTTATCAAATATCTAGGAGTGGGAGGAAGAATATTAACTGCACCCAAGACAAAGGTGAAGTACATTAGCTTTTTCAAAAAGATCATAGTTGGTATATACAAAGACAAGAAAAGTAATACAGAGAAATGTATGAAGCAACAACTTAAATTCATTGACATCTTCAAGCCTATGGCTTCTAGCTAAGACAAACTGGTTGGTAACGTGGATAAAAATGTTTCGCAAACAAACGCTTACAAGCTTGATGACTATAGAGATTCTCACACAGCAAGTTTAGAAAGAATATGGTATGAAGACTATTAGAGACTAGCATAAGCTTTTCAATCATTCTGTATTCTTTCTCTTGGCTGACGCATTTGAAAACTTTTGAGATGCATGCAGTAGGAACTAAAGATTAGATCTGGACATCCCCTAGACTAGTATGGTATGCCTTATCGATTAAAATGAATAGATACGGGAAAACAAATAGCCAACACATGGATAGTAAAAACAATAAAAAGTAGGCAAGAAGTTACATGACTTATCCAGACAAAAAAATATCGATAGATGGGCTATCAGTATACTTCTTTCAACTACAGAATTTGTATGAATGAGTGAAAACGAACTGACAGAATGGAAGTCATTCTTCATACTCGAAGTTGAGTTGGAATAGCCTCATCTTCATGATTTGCACACAACGACTTTACAAATGCCCCAGAGGTTACTAGCTGGTAAAGTGGAAATACTAGCGCCCAATCTTCATGATAAAAAATGTTACACTACAAAACCTTAAGCTGGATGAAATTTTGGGTTTAAAAACTACAAAGATTTATAGAGGTATTAAATTTGAAGAAAGTGCTTGGTTGAGGCACTATAGTAATCTAAACACAAACCTTAGGGCAAAGGCAATCGATGGGATTCAACAAGACATCTTAGGCTTGTGAACAACTTGATGTTTGGAACAACAATGGAAAACTTTAGCTAAGGAGCAGAATTGACACCAGATTAGTCAACAAAGCAGCAAAGGCAAAGAAGCGAGCTGCAAAACCAAATTACAAACACTGCAACGTTTTTGATAATAGTTTGGTACCAATACGCATGAAGAGAAATTAACATTTGACAAACCTGTGTACCTAGGAATATGCATCCCAGATTTAAGTAAAACATTGATGTTTGATTTCCACTACAACGATGACAAGACAAAATAGCGAGAAAAAGCAAATTTTCTGTTTAAAGACAAAGCGTACGAGATAAGGCTAAAGATTTTTACAAGGATATCAGAGATGAAGCGTAAGATTAATTGGCCTAGAGTAATTTCCCTAAGAATTATCTTTCTGGTGTAGCAGCTTGTCTTAACAAAAAGGTTGCTTGAATATTCAGATGTAGATACTGGACAGATTATTGAAGATTTTGTGTTACTTAAGGCTAAATTCTATGAATATACAATGTTTAACGGGGGAAAAAAATGAATGGAATGGTATAAAGAAATCTGTTGTGAAGAGGAATATCTAATGTGAGGATCACAAGAAATGTTTGGGTTTTTAAAGGTGAAGAACAACTGAGAACAATGAATCTCATAAGAGTCATGGACATGAGATTTACAAAGAGGAAGTCAAAAAGGTAGCTCTGTCTGCAAATGACGACAAGAGAATTATTTTCGGGAAGAGGAGGGTCTGGGATCCATATAAATGCACATTGTAATTACAAATTAGTGTAGCGTACAATGTACATGAAAAGATGTAATTGGTACAAAAATGGACAGAAACAACTTGCTCTTTTATTACTGTTATAAAAGCTCTTTTTTCCAACAAACCGTTGAATGATTTTAAATTAATCAATTCGGNGCAACGTTTTTGATAATAGTTTGGTACCAATACGCATGAAGAGAAATTAACATTTGACAAACCTGTGTACCTAGGAATATGCATCCCAGATTTAAGTAAAACATTGATGTTTGATTTCCACTACAACGATGACAAGACAAAATAGCGAGAAAAAGCAAATTTTCTGTTTAAAGACAAAGCGTACGAGATAAGGCTAAAGATTTTTACAAGGATATCAGAGATGAAGCGTAAGATTAATTGGCCTAGAGTAATTTCCCTAAGAATTATCTTTCTGGTGTAGCAGCTTGTCTTAACAAAAAGGTTGCTTGAATATTCAGATGTAGATACTGGACAGATTATTGAAGATTTTGTGTTACTTAAGGCTAAATTCTATGAATATACAATGTTTAACGGGGGAAAAAAATGAATGGAATGGTATAAAGAAATCTGTTGTGAAGAGGAATATCTAATGTGAGGATCACAAGAAATGTTTGGGTTTTTAAAGGTGAAGAACAACTGAGAACAATGAATCTCATAAGAGTCATGGACATGAGATTTACAAAGAGGAAGTCAAAAAGGTAGCTCTGTCTGCAAATGACGACAAGAGAATTATTTTCGGGAAGAGGAGGGTCTGGGATCCATATAAATGCACATTGTAATTACAAATTAGTGTAGCGTACAATGTACATGAAAAGATGTAATTGGTACAAAAATGGACAGAAACAACTTGCTCTTTTATTACTGTTATAAAAGCTCTTTTTTCCAACAAACCGTTGAATGATTTTAAATTAATCAATTCGGCATTAGAGTTGAAAATACCTAATTTTAGAGATGTATTTCTACAAAGCATCGTACCCACATAGCAAAGAAGGCAAAGTGTTTAAAGTGTTTAAAACATTGATGAAGTTATAGTGATTGGGTTGATTGGAATAAAAACTGAATTACTTCAAATAAATTACTTTAACAGTGGAATAAATAAAGTGTCTGCAATCACTATTACTCTATAACACTTACCACATGCAGCAAATAGATCACATGTTCTGTGGAAAACTTTGTGAGTTTTAAAATAAATAGGTTGTGCAAATAACCTTCAAGAAATTATAAATAATTTATGTTAAACTGTCAATTGTTTAGACCGTCAAGAGATTATAAGATAAAAAAATGTGTGCATATATTGCATTGTATAAATTGTATTATGGTACGGGTAAACTTTTAAAAAATTCCTTTGTTTAAATAACTTTTATATCATTTTTTGCATGATTTCTAAGGGTTAATAATAACTAACTCGTTGAGTTTTTGAAATTCCAAAAGCAGATATTTTTTGTAGTCAGGGATGGAAGTAAATAAATACCAAAAAACCTTAAAAGCACACAAAAAACGGAACAAAACACAAAAAGAAAACAATCAGTACTGAATGCCCTGAAAGTAATCGAACAAGCCCCTCTACAATTAGTAAGCTGTCATCTAATTGTGACCCAGCAGTTGATCATATAGTGGCGTTTCAGGATTTATTCGCATAATATTCCGTATTTGAACTCATTAATCAAAATAGTTATGTAAAATTTATGTCTATTAGATGAATAGACATAAATAAAAAAAAATAAAAAATAGAAGTATTTTATTTATGAAGTATTGTTGCGTTCGTTACAAATCGAAACAATGTTTATACAAACTTGGAGTAAGGTTCATTACAAACAGGGGGAAATTTTCTTAAAAATTCTGAACTTTATGGACTCAGAGGAAGCCATAGATGTAAGAGCTTTATCATGTCATGAGTCGTAAGCTTTTTCTGAGCTACGTTTCGAGAGATACTTCAGCCTGACGATGGGAGAAGTATCTCTCGAGACGTAGCTCAGAAAAAGCTTACGACTCATGACATGATAAAGCTCTTACATCTAGGGGGAAATTTTGTTTCAAAGTGGCGCTACTTTATTATTACAGATTAGGGTAGCATGTTATTAAGAATTGGGGTAGGTTTCACAAATTGCGACATTGGTATCACTAATTGGAGCTGTTAAACTTATATCTCTAGCCATAACGATGGATAGAAACAAGAAAAACACAGTTATATTCAGAAACTAACTTTCTTCTTGTTTATGTTCCAAAAACGCAAGAGATATGTTGTCCTCTTGTATATCTGAAGGAACACGTGTGTTATCAAATGGGTACATGTATTACGTAAGTGCCCAAATGGAAATACAGAATTCAAAAACGAGTCACATCTTAACAGGAGCACATTAACACAGTTCTTGCCCATGGATTCTGCGCATCTAGTATGTTGTATGTCTTGTGTATCTTGCCAAATTTAAGATTTTATAAAATGTGTTTGACATATCAGGGCCCACGCAACGATTTGAAAAGTGGAGGGGCCACACGAGTTACTATCTAAGGAGGCCCCACCATGGTTGGGGCCGACGGTCCAGAAAAGTTTTGAAAATCAGGGTGTCTAGAAGGGCTAAAAATGAACTCTTTTTCATGTTTCAAAGGTTACTTTTAATAGTGAAAGACAAATTAAAACTACAGAAATACCACTATATCCATGCATAAGTATATAAGTATAAGTAAGTATATAATCCTGTTAAATTTACAAGTCGTTTTTATCAAATTTTCCAAATATATTTTTCCTATTTGCTTTAGAATCAACAAACTCATTAGCAACCTCGATTAGTGAGAGTTTGTCACAAAGTTCCTTGTGGCAAGATAGTAGTGCCAAAGAGTTGAATCGCTTTTGTAATATACTTGATCTAATCCATGTTTTAAGCCTACGAGCTAGAGAAAACGATCTTTCTGGTGTGGCACTTGTAGCTGCGCTTACGAGAACGAGCTTAGTTAACTTCATTACGTTGCTGATAAGTCCTCTGTGTTCTCTTGGTTGAGATGCAAGTTTCATCTTTATTTCTTTAAAGTGAGAGACATCCTCATCAGCACAGATGGTTCTGAGAATTTGAAGCTCAGCCGGTAAAGCAGAGAGATCAAGATCATCTCTATAATTTTCCAACTTCTTCAGCTCCGCTTCATACGACTCTGACTTGATGGCTTTTATCATTAGCTGCTCGATATTTGAAAAGAATTGATAACTCGGTTGCTCGAAACGATCGGTTATTGCTTTAACCACAGTATCAATTGCATCAAAGTAGATAATACGGTAGTGATCAACTGCTGATTCAGGGTGATATTCCTTCGTATTCCGAGAGGAATCTTCATAACCATCCAAAAATTGCATTAGCGAATACTTCGGTCTGCGGCGTTTCCTCGGTAAAGATGGTTCTTCTACATCCAACTTACTCGCCTTCAGCTTTACAGTTTCGAAGAAGAGGTTGAAATCTTGAGATGTCCTCATACCTTTTAAGGTTTTGACAGTTAAATCGGCATTTCTTTGACCATTTATAGCTGACATCTTCTCTTCTTGCAAAGTTTTTGATAGGTTATCTGTCAAACTATACAACCTATGACTTAGCAAGAGGCCAAAAAAGAAGGAAAATGATTCCATTTGAGACTGGCATCCAATGATACGAGCACGAGTTTCGGCATCAAGCTTTTCACTCAGGCAAGTCGCCCAAAGCTGTTGCAAAGTTCCGTACTTCTGAATGATTTTTTTGAAACAAGAAGCTCTCACTGTCCACCTTGTGGTTGAAAGTTTATTCAAGGACACAGGCTTTTCTTTCTCTCCATTCTCTGCAGTCGCACCATCCTCGATCATTTCATCCAGGGATCCCAAAATCTTTTCTCTTTTCGGTGAGTACTTTACAAGCACGCAAATTTCTCCCACAGTACCCATCGTGTTTGACAGAACTTCACAAGATGATGTCAGATCTTTGACTGCCAAACTCAATGTATGACCATGACAATGGGTAACAATAGCTTTAGGTTGGATTTCCTGGATCTGAGTTGCAACTCCTGACCGTTTACCCATCATGTTGCTCGCACCGTCGTAGGTTTGTCCCCTACAATTTTCTAAGGACAAGTTTGATCGTAGCAAAACGTCTTTGATAGCATTCACTATTGTATCACTACGGATATCGTTCAGTTCGTAAAAGCCGAGAAAATCTTCACTGATGACCAAATCGTCATCCACTGTTCTAAAGCACATGGACAGCTGCTCAAGGTTGCCTATGTCCGTATACTCATCTGCCATTATAGCAAAAACGTGCCTTTCTCTGATCTCATGGAGTTTCTGTCTAGCAACATGCTGCGCCATCAGATCTAAAAGTTCATTCTGTATTTCATTGTGCGTGTATTTCATTCTACTTTTATCGAGTTTTGCTTTAATCCCAGGATCTTTTGTCCCAAGCAATAAGAGCAATTGGGTGAAGTTGTCATTCCCTGGATTCCCTTGAATAGCAATGCCTTGTCTTGCCAAATATTGGAGACATCTTATGACATCGATCAAATACTTCCGCTCTAGTTGACGAGAATCCGCGATGCTCTTGTTGGTTAGCTCGGCCACATTCCCACATTGAGGTACCACTGTTTCCAATGCAGCAGCTGCTTTGTGACAGTTTGTCATTTGATGGGTTTCAAAACATTTCGGCGCCTTCTTCCACGAATTGAAACCGATGCTAATGTACGCCTGTTCTTTGTTCCTCTCACTAAGTAAAGCTTGATTTTTGCTTTGTTTCGTACAGTAACTGCAGAAGACACGGTCTGACCTACAACAATAAAAAAGAACATATAATCTTCAAACGTCGAAGAAACCAACGATGTAGAAAGTGAATCGTCATGGCGCTCATTTCATACCCCCTAGACATTTCACGATGATAATATTGACTGGTTTTGGTAACTGTGATGTGTAACTCAATACGAAGCTGCTTTTATAAAATTAATCATAAATGTACCTTGTGTCATAATGTAGCCAAGAGAATTGATCAAACCATTGGTACTGACAGGAGCGACTTCTATCTCCGATTTTTGTCTTTGGAAAGGTGAAACTTTTTGGTGGTCGATATGGGAGCACTGTAGATGCAGCCGATGACGATGGAACTTCTTCAGGTTCAGCCGTGCTTGTCGACGTTGTAGATACACTGGATACATCAGATGATGACTTGTCTTTTTTCTGAGCTACTTTGAAGATATCTGTGATTTTACGATTAGACGCCATGTTAACTCGATACACACAACAACACTATATTTGTTTTTCAAGATTTCGTAAATTTGGATGTGAAATACATCCATGCGCACTATGAGTTCATTTTCAAAACAATCAACTAAAGCAAACAAACTATCTGACACGCGTGTTGCATATTGATGAAGCGCATTAAACAATTAACACTTTTAACACTTTTGCTTTGCAAAAAAGTGAGGGGGCCATGGCCCCCTCGGCCCCCCCGGTAGCGTGGGCCCTGCATATGTACATGTTATGTTTTCTCAACATAAATAGACATTTATGCATGAGTATATACAATGTAAAGTGGTTGTTTTGGCTAGCTTTATTGTTGCCATTTCTTTTCCGCTTTTAAAAAGAGTAAGCAGAAACTGGTCCTCTGAGTTTAAGTGAAACAATAGGAGAATGAACACTGGGTGTAATTAAACGTTAATGTTTTCAAAACCCTTTGTCTCCATAAGCAATTGAGCAAATATATTTTCCTTTAGCATTTACTTTATCTTTTTAACAAAGGTTTAAAATTCAAAAGACTTTGAGAGTCTTTTTTAGTCAAAATCACTCATTCATGAAGAATTGTAAGGCCATGTAAAAGTCACTCAGGTAGCTTTTTCAATTTAACTGGGACTTACTTCTTCCAGCCCTCAGCAATAACATTAATAATTAGTCGACATTCTCAGCTCTTGGCTCTCGAGATGGACCTCAATACATCACCAGAAGTCTCAACCATGGAAACACAAAGCGAACTGAGAAATACGTTAGCTTTGGAGCCACAACGTAAGTTCTAACAGTTTGAATTCTTATAACAGATCTTAAGCTTAACTACCGTAAGTCCAGAAAAAATATTCTGCAAGATATGGATTTAAACGTTATGGAGGCAACAACTTTTATTAGGGGTTGCTTCTGCAAAGTAATAGGCAATCAGTCTATATGTAACATCAGTGGCGGGGCACAATAATTTTTGTTGGTAAGCTATGTCCCAATAATGACTTCATCGATCTATTGTTACGTTCAGTATATTTTTATTGGCATCTTCAAACATATTAAGCTTCCTAGTGCATTACATTGAGCAGTAACTATTTTAGGACACACACTTGAAACATCATGTTGAATTGGAAATGGTCAATCTACTACGATATGTAGTGATAACATAATCATCATCATAACAATAATAATAAATAATAAAAAAAATAATATTAAGTACATAATCAGGAAAGCATGCACAGGAAAAACGAAAAGAGCAATTTCAATAATTTCTTGTAGAGATAGTTCTTTCTATTCATCAGAGCTACAAATTTAGTTTAGAACTTTTTGCTTCTAAAATATTCTAGTTCTGCAATAAGTTGTTGCAATTGTCACTGCCTTCTTCATCTAAGAATCAAACCAGATTGTGTGACGCAAGAAATATCTGTTATAACAACGGTTTGAATAGTGGCGGATAAAGTTGAATGCATACCTTCGAGCAGCTTTTCGTTATTACATCATATATACAGTCTAATTATTTATTTTGAATTTCATAGCCTGTATCTGTAAAACCTGCAGAATTCTGAAGATGGCCTTGTGAACGTGAATTCAACCCAATAATCTTTTGAATTACACCTTGTTTAGGCGAGTTCTTACTTTCGTTTGAATGGATCTCTTTTCAATTACTTAATTGAAAAGAATTGTGATTAGCTGGCTGTTGGTTCTTAATAATCATGACGTATAACGAGGGGCAAAATTTCATGTCCCCTGTTCCTCAGTTTGTACAGTTTTCGCAGGCTTATTTCTTGCTGTCACGCCTACAGCAATTTGGAATTCTTTTCTACTTCGATCTTTATGACCCTCTGAAGAGAACTGACTAACACATTTTTTAATACTTTTTGACGTATCAATATTGCTTCTCAAATAACTAGGAATAACAGAATGAATATATTTAATTCAAGGACGTAGTATCATGTTGATGATTAGTTGAACGTTATTATGACGTTACCTTATCATCTAGGCCTAAAGGATAAATGTCAAGTGGATAACGTGAACATGTACCAATAACACAGCCCAACAACGATTTTGCTGTTTTGATTTTGATAACTGATTCAATACAATACGGGCACGCTGATTTCAAAAATGCAATCCATTTTTCTCTTTCACACCACATTTTTTAACGATTGAAGATTCGAATGTTGGCATTTTGATCAAAATGTGCCATTTTAGCATAATTTTATCATTTTAAAAAAAATTTGTTTTAATCAAATACTTAGTTTTTTTCCATTTCTTGTTGCAAAAATTATTAAAATGAAACAAAAACCTTGCGATAAGCACAAGGTTATTGATACTTTATCAAGATTAGCAGGTTAAAAAATTTTTTTAACCTGCTAATCTTGTTAAAATCATACCACAAAAGCTAATGTAGTTACAAGAATGAAAAATTATTCTGAAATTGAATTTTATTTTTAAGATAGGTTTAATAGGTGAGAACTCATCGATTAATTCTCAGAATCTATTTTTATTTACTGATATTTTACATACACCCCAGAGCTCACGAATTTTCTTTTATAGGATTTCCTAGAAAGCTGTTTGGTGGGACAGTCTCTTTTTATTGACCAGCAGTAATTAATCATCATTTGGTTTAGTTGTCCCATCTGCCTTGATAGCGCTCTTCCATCACTTTTATATCTTGATGAAAGTGTTCACCTCGTTCTTTGCTTAGGGCACCAAGATTATCAGGAAAATCATCCAAGTGACTGTGCAAATAGTGAATTTTGATGCTCATGTTGCATCCTAAAATTTGGAAGCTCTCTAACAATTTCTTAATAATTTAAGAGTAGTTAGGGGTTTTAGTGTTACCTAGAAAGTTTTTAACTAAATCTACGAAGGCCAACCAGGCCCTTAATTCAATTTCTGACATTGTGGTAATAAAGTGATTGTCCTTCATGAACTTTCAAATTTGGGGCCCATCAACTATACCCACTTTAATTTTTTCATAACTTAGACCCGGGGAGTTTTTAGAAATGTAGTCAGAACTCTATTCAATGCTTTGATAAACTGCTTCATAAGCCCAAGTTTGATATGCAATGGGGAAAAAATAATTTTATTCCTATTGACCAACGCTTCATTAATGATATTTTGCGATCCCACTCATAAAATTTCCCTCGATGGCCACTCCTTTCTTATCCAATACTCACCCTTAGCTCGTCTGTCCCATAAACAAAGAAGACATAGGTACTTTGTGTGGCCCCTCTGATGACCAAGAAGAAAAGTAACCATTTTTAGGTTCACACAAATAATCCAGTTATGAAGGTTGTGGTTGAGCATCTCCATCATCATTTTATGCTTCTGTATTCTTCCTTGAAATACACTGAATGGTCGATAAGCACCAAATTCGTTTCCATTGTGGAGGACAACACATTTCAAACTTGGTTTTGAACTATCAATAAAAAGTCTCCAATCGCTAGGATCATACTGTGAGACAACCATAGCGCGCAGAAGGCCATCTATGTCAACACAGTCAACGGATTCTCTGTTGCTATAGACAGATATTTTGGTTTCTGGTAGTAATAGCTGTTTTTCATTCAATCTTCACGCCAACAATTCGGATGATTCCTCTGAAAGTGCTGAGTTACGAATTAGATAATTTAACTCATGTTGAGTAAATCTTTAAAATGATGTTGACGACGATGCTGTAGAAAATCGGGGTCGGTGGGGCTATATTGAGTCTCCTCGGGTAGATTCGAACCCTCATTCCAATCCTCATCGTGTGAGAGCTCTGGAATTTTGGTATAAAAAGGTACGGGAATTTCGGTGGAATGGGGTAAAGGCCTCATTGTAGAGTATAAATTTGGGTATTCAAGGTGGTGTTTATTCTTTGCATTGAAAATGGAGACATTAACCAGGCAAAAATAGCAATCATCAGAATGATTCCTCTATTCTCTCCAAACCATAAGAATTCCAAATGGCAAATTTTTCCGTTTTCCGGCAGTCCATTGCCTTAAAGACTCGATGCAAGTTTCACAAGCAAGGTGAGATGTCCATGGCTTATCTTATGCAAAATAGCCATTTTTGTCACTATTTTGAGAAACAAAGCATATAAAAAACTCAAAAACCTGACGTGATAGGGTATTTCTGATTCCATATTTGGAATCAGCACAATCAAATTAGTATAAAATGACCTCTTTTTTTAAAACAATAAAAAAGGGGGTTTTTTTTGTTGGCCTGTGTAATTCTCGGAACAAAATGTCATACAAAAGCTATCATTCCATTTACAAATTACACTTGGTTTAAAAATATGCAAGGTGTAACAGAAAACAGAAAGAAAATCACTTTTCTATATGGCCTGCTAGCGTTTTTACAGCTGCCAACCCAAGAAGAGAACAATCTCCATGTTTACCATCGGTGGCCTAACGAAGATTTCAAAACAAAATTTTTGAACCCTTCTATTTCAACATCTAGAAATTACTCAGATACCTTGGTACTATTACAATATAGGAAACAAGTGAACATGAAATACGATAATCCCAAAGCACTACTTGGGTTTCTTATCCTTTGGTGATCTTTGGGAATTTAGTAATCAGAAAGAATGTCTCAGGCCAAAAACGTTTTCTGAGCTGTTACCGATGTAGTCATGATTTACCGAGCAGTAAGCATTGTTATCTTTATACAAAACAGCACTGAAAATGAATATATTTATCAAATCACAATTTAGTAACTTACCCTTGATCTTGTTTCAGTTTTCTGAAATATTACAGTAAAGAGATAAGTAGTTCGCTTTAATTAAGTATCATGTGCTATATACTCTATACAACCATATTAAAAATAATTTATTATTGGATAATTACTCTTTTTTGGCTTTAATATCATTTTCCTCCAGTAATTGGGTTTCAGACGGTGCCCTTCAGAGGGACTTTGTTTTGGCTGTGAGGAATTTCTCAGGTGGATGCCCTTCCTGATATCAACTTTTTCTTTTGTGTATTTCTAAATTCCTTTCGCCAATTAGGGGAAATGAACCCGGAATCTCTTAGTTACGGTACAATTGCACTAACCATTAAGCCATGGTCCCTAAGATTGGATTATTACTATATTACATATAATTTGTGAAATGAATAATAGTGCATTATTTACAAAGAACGCTATTTGTTTGGGTTTAATTTAGCCATCTCTGTTAAAATCTTGACTATCTGTTCAGTTTTACTGGATAAAACTACAAGTTGCCATGGAATTTAGAAAACAAGTGAGGTTTTAGTCTATTTATGCAATATCACCCTACCCCAACTCTGTCTCTAGTTAATTATCTACATTGCAATACATAAAAAAGGACGCTGCCCTGTTTTCCGATAAATTGAAGGACATGGGCATCACAGATCCATCTGTAAAAGCAAAACTAAAAAGAAACCAAAACAAAACAGAAGGTGATAGTCAGCTAATAAATAAAATATTATTGAAGATGATGATTGAGGTATTCGTTAATATAAATCAGGAAAGAAGCCGACGAAGACCAAACTTTGTGGGACTTCACAGTTAATACCAAAGTAGCTAGAGATAAATCTAGTTACAGAGATGTATTTCTTCTTTTCAGAGGGATATGATTTAAGCCATTTGAGGCTTCATAATTCTTTACTGTACAAATTCATCAACAGAAAATCATGACACGATGTATTTAATACGTTTAGCAAATTAATAAAAATTCCACTGCCAAATCTTCGTCTAATAGACTAACCAAGGCATGATTAATTAGATGGCTATTTCGAAATGCAAAGTTCAATGCAGACAATATTTCATGATTTACAAGAAATTTATACAAATTTACATACATTACTTTTTTCTGTGATTTTGCTAAAACTGGAGAGAAGAGAAATGGGTTTGTAATTAGATTCTGTTAGTGAATGACCTTTCTTGAGAGAAGGAATTACTTTAGCAACCTTTAACTTGTTAGGAAAGATCCCAGATTGAATTGACTCTGAATAAGTTGAGAATGTGAAGAGGATGTCAAGAATAAAAGAAGTTTTAGAGTTTTCATAAGAATGCTCTTTGGTCCAAGTGACTTTCCAGTTTTAAAAAGGGATATAATGCCAGATAGTTTAGAAGCTATGAAAAGTGCAATAATAAAACAATTTCCGACTCCCTTAGCCATGAAATAAGAGGTGACTTGTTGCACCTTGGTATATTTGTGCGAGATATTATAGGAAACATAACCAAGTACGTATTAAAAATGTCAGTAATAACTGCCAGATCTGAGGTAGCATTACCATTTTATCCTTAGCTTTCGTTATTACATTTATACTACTTGAATTTTGGGTGCTTACAATCGATTTAATTTCTGAGCATTGTTATTTCATGTTATTACTGTGTTTTTTGAATTGCTGCAGAAATAGTTAGTTTTACCTTCTCTCAACTACTCCAAAAGCTGAACTTTTTATAAAGGTCCGCAGAAGGGTAAGCCTTGTTCTTTTTTCACTTTCTAACTATCAAATCTCTAATACAAATTATCTGTTGTATTTTGCTGTTAATCTAGGGTTTATTTCTAAATCTGATATCACGCGTTAAAAGTTTCTTTGGAGAACCAATTTTGTTTTAATAATTCATGGTAAGAACCTATTCAACCTAGCATCTATATTTACAGCAATGTCTTTCAAATAATGAAGGCCGAGACTTACAGGTTTTTTTTAAGACAGTTTCTTTACTAAGGTTAAGGAAATCATGTTGGAAATATGCTATGTTTTTGTATTTGGCAGTTAGAAATTGGAGGGAAATTATCTGTTATTTGAGTCATAATGCTACCACGTACGGTTTATTATCTGTGATATTAGAAAAGATATTGTCAGTAAGTGTGGAAAGAATTGATGTAGCATATAAATCATGTCATGAGTCGTAAGCTATTTCTGAGCAACTCTTTGAGAGATGCTTCTCCGATCGTCAGACTACTAAAGTAATTAGGCATAGTTCTTTTGTACTTTAATAGTGCAGATGTGTGTGTGTGTGTGTGTGTGTGTGTAAGCTACTGGAGACCAAGTGAGTAGGCTGCACCGGGAATATCTCTCCCAACTACAGGGGCGTCGAGGACGCACATTTCCTGGTTGGATTTTTAAAGAAATTTCTCCAAATCGACGACGAACCAGATTCAAAATCACATGAACGACGAGATCGATTTCTTCAATGGTACGGAAGAACAGCTTGAATCGAAGGCTATTCGTTANGTGTGTGTGTGTGTAAGCTACTGGAGACCAAGTGAGTAGGCTGAACCGGGAATATCTCTCCCAACTACAGGGGCGTCGAGGACGCACATTTCCTGGTTGGATTTTTAAAGAAATTTCTCCAAATCGACGACGAACCAGATTCAAAATCACATGAACGACGAGATCGATTTCTTCAATGGTACGGAAGAACAGCTTGAATCGAAGGCTATTCGTTACTAACTAGTCAGAAAAACATGGCTAATCAGCACCCACGCATCACCACGTGGAGGTTGCCTTCATGGACGCCCCGTGCAGACTTGCTTGGTGACAGTGATCGAGCTGTTTTA
Organism: Morbakka virulenta; assembly: GCA_003991215.1. NCBI lineage: Eukaryota > Metazoa > Cnidaria > Cubozoa > Carybdeida > Carukiidae > Morbakka > Morbakka virulenta. Next base: position 2,928,331 of record RDPX01000041.1, read on the forward strand.
AGGAGTGGTGATATACTTATCTTGTGCTTGTTGTGTTTCTTTTCTGTAATGCTGGAAACCATATTTCTCGAAGAGTGTAAGATATGCAGTTGATATGATTGGTGACCTTTAGGGAATCGATAGTTTCTTTAATTATTGTACTAGAATTTATTTCCCTGTCCAGAATCTTTTTTCTTCCCTAGTCAAAGGTGTAATCTTTTATTCAGCAGTGCTCCGCTATTTCATGACTTTTGTTGTTACCTTTCAGAACAACTCTCTTATGTTCTTTTGATCTTTGACTCAAGCAACACTTTGATTCTCCAAAGGAAATGGCAGAACAGTCCTTGCAATGTAGTCAGTAAGCTTTATTGTTTCTCTTCAAGTGGAATAGGGTCCTTTGGCTTTGCGAGTATCGTTTTAAGGGTGGTTGTTATAAAAAAAGAACACTTGATAATATGGTGTCTGAGAGTTTGACTTAGCTATTTACTGATGCCTTTGACATATAGAGGAGATTTGTTTTATAGGTTCTTTATATTCCTCATGATTACGCCTGCTAGTTTTTCTTAATGCTGTCTGGACATCCCTAGTATGGTATCCATTAGATAGAAGAACCCTTTGAAGGTTTCTTTCTTCCTTTCTGAGGTCGAATTGGTTTAAAATGATGCATCTTGTCCTTCCAAACAAAGTGGTAACAACACTACGACGAGCTGAAACTGTATGGTGTGATGCGTTAATAAGGTACTGGTCTATGTGAGTTGGTTTCCTGCACATAGTAAAAGAAATGGTGCAGTCTGCTTATCTCTTTACCACTACATTAGGAAAGGACAATTGTCTTACTTTTCCATGGTGAATAGAATGTTGAGTGAAGACTGTTGATGTGCCCAAAGACACCTTTTACATAATCTTCTTTAATGATTGTGAAGACATTGTCAACGTATTTTGCCCAGACAGTTGGACCTTGATCTGCTGTTGAAAATGATGTGGCTTCAAATCCTTGCATGAATATTACAGCAGTCTCGGAGGATATTGAATTTTCCTTGGGTACACCGCTGTTATTTGTGTATATGTCATTGTTTAATAGGAAACATGTGCTTATAAGAAGTGCATATAGCTGACTACTTGTAGCATGATAAATGCATGATAAATATAACGAAGGAAACAAATTTCTTTGGATATACCCTCGAAATCTTCCTTGAATACAACAGCATTGGCCAATTGGCATTGAGCCGAATATATTTCCGTTGAAAAGCAGAACAAATGTTTCTTTACCAGTCCTCAATCTTTGCACTATATTCAGGTACACTTAAAGCTATAAGCTGTCCTGTAATTTTCTTGAAATAAACAAAGTTACTATCACTGCTAAAGAAATACGAGAATTTTCTCTGGTTCTACAATAGGGTATTTTAATCCTTTGTCAGCTTTTGCTCCTTCGATATCGAAGCTAAGAGCTAAGGAGCCATCTTTGACATGTTTGGGTCTCGAACTAAGTTACCTAATTAACACTGACTGAAGCAACTTAGAAAGTCACGCTCATACTTTGGAATGTGTGAGGCTTCCAAAATCGATAAGGAAATACTATCTTTGGAACGAATAAGCTCTTTGAATATCGGTACAGGGATGTCAACAAAATGTGGAAGTGGTATATGGACTTTACTCCAAAATAGACAAGTTTATGCTTGTTTTTGTAGGAAACCCTGCAATTTTCACCAGAAAAAGTAGCAATCTGTAATGTGGTCTTTAGGTTCTCTCCATATTATTGGTATACCAAATGAAAAGTATCTTTTGTTTCCCTGCCGTGAGATCCTGAAGTACCGAACTGACATTAAGGGGTGTCTCTCTCATGGAAAGAAGGGCCTCTTTAACCTTGATTGGTAGCCCTCTTAGGGGCGGTGTCTCGATAGAAATACTGCTAGTTGTATCACCTTATCACCACAACCTCATTAGAGTGCAAAAAAAAGTCAAGAATATTTTCAAGACAACGACGTGAATGCAAATGGAACAGGTACTGAAAACCCCTAGTCCAATTGGCGTGCTGTTGTACAGCAGGATAGGCTCTGTCGTAAGTCAGTTACTGCTGAACGATTAAGGGAAAAATTGAAACAAAGAGAATAATGTAATACTAATGAATGCTATTGTAAAGACAAACCTGCAGATGAGAACGGTGTGTCTATGACAGGGCTATAGACAGAGGATGTATAAAGTTTAGCAAGATAGGGATATATATCTATCGACGTAATGGAGAATAACGGCTCTGGTTGGAGCAATAAAAAAAGGAGAAAAAAAAGAAAAAAAAAGAATAGTTGGCCGACAGACATTGAATTTAATATTATGGCGCAAAATGTCAACAAAGTGATTGAACAGATTGAAGTAACTAACATCACCGCAACTGGCGCACTGAAAAGAATAGATAATATGTCTGTTGTCGAGAAGCTTTGAATGATAAAAAAAGAAGAGAAAATGAACCAGAAGAACTATGGTAAAAAGAAAGCACCGAGAAAGATTTTTACAGCATCTCGACTTTTAAATACGGTTTCTGGATGCTTTCAGACTAAAAAAAAAACACTTTTAGACAATTTTGCTCTCCTTTCATTTTTGGCATAATATTAAATATTCATGACTTTGTCATTGTCTTTGGAGCTGTTGTATGGTTGTCAAAATTAGCTTATTTACATCGCATATAAAGTCGAAGTAGCGAGTCGAAAAAAGCTTTTTAAGCCAAAGAAATAAACCATTCCCCAATAACATTATATAATATAAGATATAAGACCGTTGTAATCAGGAGGTAAATTCTACTACTTAATTGTTTTACCGTCGCTTAGGTTTACTTAAGGATGACTTTATGCCTTGTTGCCAAATGGTGTTAACACCACCCATGACTATCAGTGATACGTACAAACGTTCTGTTGGGTTTACCAAAAACGCTTTAAGGGGAAGAGCCCTGGTCGTGGCGTTTTGATCGTTAACAAGGTAGCCTACAGGATACAGAAGTCCGGTTTGGTTGCTTAAAGCTTCCGACTGTGATAAATAGCAAGGAACCACAAGTCAAACTTTCCCTATGCTCAAGTTTTCCCTTGTTTCTTCCAACAAAAGGAAACCATCTGGGTGACAACATCAGCACCTGTTAAAAAAGTAAACTGCGTTGATTGGAACTCTAATCCGATTTTTGGTCGTGCTTAGCATGATCGACACAACCACTGGTTACGCCAAAGTAAACTAGACTAGAAAATCAGGACTTTGTCTGATGGAGGTTTCAAATCTTACTAGAGCAGACTTATTTGTTTGCCTTCTACTTATTAAACTGTAAAAGTAAACATGAAAGGCACGATGAAGTTTGAAGGATTTTGGTGATTTTGTTTCCGGTATGAAATTGGTTAAATAAAGTTCTCCAAAGGTCGAGCATGAAATCAAATTTTAATTATCTCTTCTTCTAAAAAGCTCCCGCCGATCATCTTGTATCTCCTTTCTTTATACTTTTACTTCTTTTCAATTGGCTTCTTACATCCTAGCCAGGGCTGGAAGTCACTTACCTACAGAGTGTTGCATTTGCTAATTTGATTTTTTACTTTGTGCTCTTCAATAAGTTTTTAATTTTTGCTTGCTACCCTCTCCCAATGCAATCCCCCAAACTATGTACAAACTCATTAGTATGTCACTTATAGTGAAGAGATACGAATTGGAAGCAGTTCTTCAATTATTTTTTCGAAAGGTTCATGGCATCAAAGCACAAACAACTCGCCGTCTAGCCAGATCGGAGGTCTAATGTAAGAATAATTTCGCAAATTTTCTTCTGTCTGAATTTCTTTTCTCAACACCGTTAGAATTTCCAACCATATTCTATTCCTTATCATGAGATTATATTCTCATACTTTTTGTTTGTTTGCTTTATTTTCCCCCAGAAACTGGGGATCACACGGTGCGCTTCCAAGGGCCTTTTGTTTTGGCATTGAGGCATGTCTTGGTCGGATGCCCTTCTTGACGCCAACCAATGTCTTTTTCTCATGTACATGTAAAGTTCCAAATCCTTTTCGCCTGCTCCAGAAATCGAACCCGGAACCTCTTAGTTGCGGTGCAACTGCACTAACCATTAAGCCACGCCTCCTCAATTATCTTTCCTTACTAATGTGAATAATATTATTTCTTGTTTGTGTCTAGCAGGAAAAAGTATCTCAGAAACCATTTTATTGTTATTCTTCGCTAGAGGGAGTGAAACAAACAACAAAAGTAATTTAGTTATCACAGGAAACTTCTGGCATAAAATAAAACCGATATCTTACAATATGCATCCTGTTTAATATCTCTCAGCATCCCGTCTTAAATATTATTAACCATTATCTGCATTAATTTTTTAACTAATCATTACTTAAAACGTTAATCATATCCTTAATTTCCATGCCGATTTTTCTAAATGCAAAGAAAAGAAAAAACACAAAATTAATTCAAGCAAACAGAAAAAATGTCATTTTTTGGTGAGCCAAATGTTTCCTCATTTTTCTCCAAAGACCATGTCGCGAGATCGCAAAAGAGAAATGATAGGAATAAATAACTAAATAACGTATCTAGTGATACTGTTCTGTTTGCTATTTATCCTCCAAGAAATCATGTAAAATGTTTGGTCGCACTTTCTTCCTATATATCTTAACTTTGAGTCATTTAAATTGGTTCCATTTTTTCAGAATAAGCATCATGCTAGTAACTAATCCCTAATTAACTTCCTAATTAAAACTTGAGCTATGGTGGTTGGAATTCTTTTGTAAAAGAATAGTTTACATACAAACCAGTAGATCTATAATATTTGGTTGACCAGAGATAACTATAAGAACATAAAAACTTATGCTAAGTTAGGTAATCACTGATTAACTTCACATTATTTTACAAAAATTTTGAAATTACAGGACTAATTATGTAAGACAATTAGATACTTGCCTTTCAACACAAATATCGGTGAAAGTGGATCACGCTGATCAGCTAAAAACAATACTTGAATGTCACTCAAAGCATTTGAGTAATATGACTTATTATTATAAGACAGTCGCTTAATTTTAAACGATATTCACAGGAATAACTTTCTTTATTGACTTTGGTAAAATAAAATAGGTAATTTAAGTTGCAGTCAGCTTGTCTTTTGTAAATTTGTTTTCGTTCCAGTGCTGACGTTTCATCAGGTCTTCCTTTTCCAAGAATAATAACTCTTGATTATTACATGTACATTACATGTACATACATATTACAAGTGAGCCCCAACTGCTTCTTTTATTTCAGGACTTTCTTTGATCCGTTTGTGTGCTTATTCTTTTGCTTCATTGTCATTTCCGTCAACCGCCCCAAATATAGAACACCGAATTTACAGACACACTTACTTTAGAGAAATAATTTTCTGGAGAAAAAAAGGTTTACAAGTTTTTTCAAACTGTGTATAAAAGCAAGTGAGAATTCACGTTATTAACTTACTTCACGTAAACTTTAGTCTCGGAAACAACATATTTTTATTCTTAGAAAACCAAATCATCTTGCTTTAAACATTTTCCTCTCTAAACTTTCCCTTCACATCTTAAAACAAATGCAAACTTTATCTGTATAATTATTTCTTCGATTCATCAAATAATTCTCCATTTATTAAACTTGCCACTCTTTGATACTTGAATAGCACTTTATTGAAGTTCAATTTTTGTGAGAAGAAGTTGAGGTAAGACATTATTGACGCATGGCCAAAATTGCATGGTGCTTGATGAACAAATCGAAACCATGATCTGATTCAGGTAATACTTATAGCCATTAAAAGTCCTTAATGGCGTGTAACAATTTTTTTTCTAGGTTAAATACAACTTCATTGTACCCTCAAAATTGAATTAACGCATGGTGTGCCAAAATTCTAACATGGTATTGTTATTTCAAATCAATATCAAATTTTTCTTCATCAAAACATCTTCTGACCTTCTAAAATTACTTTGTAATATCTCCAAACCTCTTGGTATACCCATCAGAAACATTCTTGGGAGGGGTGTAGGTTTTTGTATTTTCCCCACTCGGTTATGAAAGTAGTTGATTTTTGAGCGACCAATACGCTATTGCAAGCTAAAAATGCAACTACTGGATTTTGCAAGTGTAAAGTGTAGTGTTCTTTGTATTTACTGGAACCAGCTGACTATGGTGTATAGTGCTTATGTGTAATGGGTCTCGCATTTAGTTATGGTTTTACAAATGGGCAAATCGTCCTAGTGTTCCATCCTTTTTTGACACTGTTATCATGTACGACCATCAGGTGGCTGGAGTTCCCGTAAGCATAGGTCTAATGATCTGGAAAGTAACTTTATTCTCGAGTTGTTGGCTACTTTCTTCCAATGATGTGGTACTGGTATTAATTCTTGTAGTGCTGTTGGTTTTTGATTCTTAAAGAATGATATTTTTAGGTATTTTCCTGACATTGCTTGTAGACGTGTATGGTAGCATTTGTTAAGAGTACTGCTTGCAAAATACTCTTTTATCCATAATTCAAAATCCTTTCTATATTCTGGTTAGGCTGAGTAAGGTAACTTTTCCGAAATTTGAGGGCATAGGAGCCGGCTATCCACAGTCGTCATTACAACAATCTGGTATATCGTTAAGGTGAGTACTACTGGCATGGCTTTCCGTGTGTTGACCAGGAGGGAAGTTGACGCACATTCCTTAGCTACGTTGGGACTGAATGTCATAGAAGTAGTCCTTTTAGATTATTACAAATCTAAATTATTTCGGTAACCGTGATAGAGTTAATTCGAAATTCGCCCAATAAAAAGTGTTCTGATACTTCTCAAGTTATCATTATTTACAATAATTATAATTTACCCGGTTTAAATCAATTGGTCTGTTCCGGAGTTTAAATGCAATAAAAATTCAAATCCTGTTGTATATTTTGGGGCTTACATGCCCGAGGTTCCGCTTCTTTAAATAATATTTTATTCATTGCGATAGTTTTGCCTTGCTTTCAATGGGCATTGGTGTTAGTTGACATTTTGATTTAGATTGGATCGTCTGGATTAATGAATTATCTTTCCATGGGATATACCATTATCTATTCAAAATGAGGTGTTTTTGGCTACTAAGAGTATAAATGAGATGTTGTCGGTATTCGATTTCTTTTGGTAGGATTCGTTGCCGTCTTGAACAGAGTTTACCTTACTCTGGGTTACATGAGCAAAATGGTTTAATTTTCAACAGGTATTGCACTTTTGCCCCCCTAGCAAGGCATTGCTCACGTCTTTTTAATGCCGGTTTTGTCCAGAGCCTTTGCATTTCTCCGTTGTGGCTGTTCACTTGAGTTAAGGAGAATGTGCTGGTGCGTTTCTTTTGATATCTATTTGCTTATATCCCTGGGATTCATATTTGATCTGGCCTATTTCTCATGAGGAACACTTAAGTTTGAAATGTCCTGTTGCTTGAGCGGTTGATTCGAAGACCAGCAGTCTTCTGATCATTCCTTGCAATGATGTTATTGTTGACATTTCTAAAACAACTTTGTTCCAGTGGACCAGTTAAATAGTCCAGCTATTACTTAGGTCACGATCCTGTTTTCAGAATACGTAAGTAGCTGTTCTGGACTGCTACGGATTTGATATATGCCAAGAGTCTGTCTTCTGTTGAGTTGTTGAAAGAGTTGGGGCCATCAGTTTTGAGTTTTGAGTCTCTTCGTTGGTTAGCTTGTTCACTTGTTTGTATCGCTTCAACGCATAGATAAAAATGACTAGCTTGCTGTCAGTGTTATCACCAAAAGCTGTTGGACGATTAGGTTTAGAACATCGATTTTGTTTCGTCTGTGGATTTGTTGATAAAGTCTAGTTTGGTACCAGCTGTGACAAAAGCATTTTCATTTGTTTCTATATGGCCATATGTTCTTCTTGCATTTTGAGCATTATTGATATGGCGGCGCCCGTGGTGAGGTTGGTGGTAGGGTTGTCGTGTCCATCGATTACATTTACTTTTGTTGGCAACGTCATTCCATCAGCTACACTCTTGTACATACTAAATAGTGTTACTAAATATGTTTTAAATATGAATAGGTAAGTTAAAAATAATCCAAGGTGGGGGTGTGTCCAGTGATAACTTCATGACTGCTTAGGTCTGGTTGTCTTTACAAGTATGGGAAAATTAATTTGGTTTTCCTGAAAACTCTAAATGCTAAAGGGGCGAAATCAAGAATAAACAAGTGTTTATGTCTGATAAAAGTGATTTTTGTAGTCTGATATGATACTATTTCGTTCTATATGTATAGAAATTTGTAGCTACAGATATGTTTATATGAGTAAAAACTGTAAATAAGACAAATAATAATAATTAATTGCATCCTGCTTTTGGTGCCATGTATAGTATTTAATGAAGACGGGCGATTCATATCGTCATTTTAATGATCTAAATTTCTAGTTCCTGATGTAGAAAGCACAAAAAAATATGTCGGACAAACTGCTCTTAAAACATTGGTATATACTGATTTAAAGGCATTTGCTGATGTAAACTTTGTAGTTCAAGTAACAATTTTCTACCTCATCATGCAAAATGATCCTCACGGAAAGAAGGAATTTACAGACACCTGCGCCAAATTTGCAGCACAATCTCTTGCATACCTGCAAAGATTTGTCAGCAATCTTGTCTACTTTACTAATAATGCACTAGCAGAGGTTGTGCCAATTTATTTCCAAAACATTAATTTTCGTTATCTACATAGACTCGCAGCTGCAACGTCGAACTAACTATTCCAGTGAACCGAATAATTTTCAGCTACTTAAATAACATTAGTACTTGTCAAAAGTGTTGCTTATCAAAAAACTTTTCTCTTTCTCTTCACCCTGACAACAAGTGATCGTCAGTCATCAATCTTCTTATTGCCATTTGATGTCTCTCCTAAATTTCTCTTGATTCTTTGCCATTTAGATGTTGGCTTATTTCTTTATTTCTACGGAAATATCCATCCAGCCCGAGAACCTTCTTTTTTCCCCTTCCTTTTTCCATTAACAATAACAGTCTCCTTTAACTCTTCATCAGATGTTCCTGTTGGAAGATCTGCCCAAAGAAATCACCTTTTACTTGCCTTTGCCTGCTTATATCTTCTTTTTAAGTGATTCTTGTAAAAGAAACCAATAAATATGTTGGAATATCTCCTTACCTTACCTAGTAAAGACACCAAAAATGCGATCAATTTTTTTACCTTCGATTCAGGAATTTAAGTCCATTTTATTTCTTTTTTCTAAATGTCCTTTGTTTTCACGCAAGGGCAAGTACTTCCTTTTAACTTACCAAGTAGTTATCTTTGGGGAATGAGAAGTTATTGTTTGAAGACAACTTTTGTACACATTCTTCACCTAGACATCTATTAAGAAATGAAACATCCTCTTCTATTGTCCTCTGACCCAGAACAAATTAGCAGATGTGGGTACATATCCAGCTTATTGGCCTTACATTGCATTTATTTTCGGTCAGACCGAATGTTACTTTTAAGTCCAAAATGTCAACATTTGATCAACCCATTTTGTTTTTAATAAAGATTTGGATTAAAAAGTTGTATTGCTTGACAAAATGAACACAGATCGATTTCAAAGTTTTTCTCCTGAAGCAATAATTTAAAAAATTTTCTTACACTTTTGCCAACCTACTCGCTTAAAATACTGACTACATCCTTCATGTTAAATCAATAATCTGACAGTACATCACAAGCTGTGCTCATGCCATCCAAAAGAGTTAACACAAGAAAAGCCCCACAAACAGCCCCTACACAAACTCTATTACTAACTATGATCAAATCAAAGTAGTCAGCAAATTGCTACATAATTTCAATAATTTTGCATCTTCTTGTAGCTTAGACGATGTCTTTAAAGACGTTTTCATACACAAAAGGGTAAGATTCAGACATAAATGTCCCGGCAAAATAGGATTCTGAGAACATTTGTTTTCAGATAATTTTTTTTCTACCAAAGCTTCTTCTTGTTCCTTTGGTATTCCATGTACCCAACTTTTTAAATTTCGTTTACCTTTTATAAGGCTGTGGGTAGATGACAACAAGAAAAGCTTCAGTTATCCTCGTGTCATAGGAGGTTATATATTCACTATAGATGGTAGTCGTGTTTACGTTGTTGTCAATTGCAACATCTTGATGTGCATTATTCATAATTAATGTTTACGATTGCTTCATGTTAATATAAAAAGGGACTGTAACGTTGGAGCTGCAGTTAGATTTTTTACCCCCTTTTGAAACCATCTTAAAAATGCAAACCTCTCGGAATAGCCAGGGTCATAGGCTTAGATTAGATAACATAAGATTGATTTAGCAATGGATCGATACTGTAATATTTAATTTATTCAAACACAATTTTTATATTCACTGTATATCTAGTAATTTAGATAAATGTGACAGTTCTATCTCAGAATCTCAGGGTCATGTGTTGACGAATTTTACTTATAGTTTAGAAGTATTATTTTCGAATACGTTTTCCGGACATCTGCAACTATGCAAGAGGCTAAGTTTACTGTACATTCCAGCCTTACTACTTTGCCCGTTTTGTGAGCTAGGTACAGTATAAACATAATAGGCCAGTTTTAAATGGCAATTAGGGAGTATACTTTCTTATCAATATCTAAAGTAAACTATAGCCTTTAGCCTCATAAGGAAGGTTTTACTCAACCAACGACGTAACAATTACGTGTGCTTGGCTTTGATAATGAGTATGCTAAGGCTACATAATGTTTAACATTTTAAACAATATGTTTAATACATATGTGAGCAGTACATTTTAAAAAATCTTTTTCTTGATTCGTATGTGCACTTTGACTTAAAAAGACCGGCAATAAAATTTAGGTAGAACATAAATTTCATTGAAAAATATGATGAATATTGTAGAATTGATTTGGTGCCTCCCTTTAACGATGTTGTTGTTTGTGTAATCGCTACAAAAGCTTAAAATTATACAGGAGGGAAATAGAAACAAACTATCATTTGTTTCGAGCCTAAGCCTAAAAGAAATTTTGTTCATATTGGGAGTTGCGTAATACTGACAGTTCCTTAATCAGAGTAACTGTTAAGGAGTATACTTGGCAGCCAGATACAAAAAAATTTTTAGGTACTCTTTTTTTGTATGGAATCATTAGTTACGAATATTTTTGCGGCACATCCCTATAGCTATAATGCCTGTGTAATGTTGATGTTGCATTTTGTGATATGAATATGCTCCTGGAGGCTTCTCAGGTTTGTAGAATCAGTAGATTTGAAACATGTATTCTTACAACTATTGGAATAAAATGCATCCAGCTTTCACGTAGTCTTTTTCTAATCAATCATGGGAAAATTTTCTTCTAGTTGGATAGTATGAAATTTAGGTTCCCAGAAAGAATACACTTTCCTTAATTATACACTTAAAACGCCCTACGGTATAACCTGTTGCACTAAAGGTATTTTCCACTGTTTTTCTGCTCCCCCCTTCCAAGCAGTAAGAACTAGGGCTGCCCGTCAGCTATCAAATTTGCTATTTCGATTTTAGTTAACCATTACTCTATGATAGAGAAGAAGAAATCAATAAAGCGAGAAGAGAGATCACCAGTAACTCTTATTTAACGTTAGCTTTATGTCTAAACTATCATGGAGTGTTGTTGCTAATTTAAATTCTGCACAGGCCCTAAAGGTTATTTCAGTAGACTCACCCTTGTTCGTTTTACGTCATAAAATTCAATAATGATCGCGGATCAAGAAGGCTGTCCATTAATACTTAAATTCATTGAATATAGATATGGTAGATATGCCAATACACAGCCTCTTTTCGAATATTTTTCTTTGAGCAAAAAAACAGAAAAGCTTATGTTGACGTTGGAAATGGCATTAGTTCAAATCTGAAAACACCTGTTTCAATTAATTATTAACAAGTTTACTTCTACGATTTAGAAATCGAGAAAACTCGCAGAGTTGGAACTATAGCAACTGGAACTTTTTAAAACTGGGTTTATACAACTCCAGGCGCTACTGGCTTCAGTGAGTTATAACAACTGTTTTCCATTTTTGTTGTCGTGAGATGACAATGCGGATTTAAAAATCAATTTTCGACGTTGCTAAGTAATTATATCGAATTTTTCTTTTCAAGCACTTTTATTGCATGACGAAAGTCTGCTGTAAAGCAAAATAGTTTCATAATGGCAATTTTCGAGGGAATTGGACTTAGGCTTGTGATTACATTTGGACTATAAAAAAATTACTGTAATCACACCCTATCCTATCAATAGATTTGCAACTTCAAATATAATATCAATTGGAATACATAGCTAGCTACTCTATATGGAATTGATAAAAATCCTATCGTTTGTGAAAATGGATCGGTTCTCTTTATTTTATTTTAAACCCGAATGACAGAATTTTGTTACCCTTGCATTGTTCAGGACAAATTTGCTTCGGAGTGTATTATTCAGGGGAAAGAACAGTTCCACTGCACCTTTCACAAATGCTAAATGATTAATGGGCTTGTTACATTGCTCTCGGAAGCAGAATTCTCCCGAAGGTATGGTCAAGAACCACCAAATCACATAGATTTGTTTCAGTCAATATGCTACGAATCAGATGTGCCAGTTCTGGTGATGGATGTTTATTGAGTGACCTTTCCAGTCTGGAAGGAGATGCTGTTAATGAATCCGAGGATGGGAACGTTTTGAATCGAGACTGCCAAACAAGACTTTCCCACCATTCCGAAGCTTCGTGCACCAGTGAGCCGTCTTCAGAAACAAACAGCTGGTGTCACCCACTGCTAACTTTGAGCATGGAGAACGTAAGCGCTGCGCAGGGACCCAAACGGGTTCAAAACCAAGCGATGAATTTCGCTGCTAATAAAACCGATACATCGGAGGACCGAGATGCACAAGGTACTTTTAATGCTACCTCCACCAGAGGTGAAGGGTCAAGCAACACCAGCTTCAGCAACACCAGCTTCAGCACATCTCAGAGCTGCAAACCGGATGCATCGTTTAAATTTGCTTCAAGATCTATTTCGCAGGTTTCTATGCAAGGTGAGTTCTTGTTACACAATTGTTAAATACAACAATTTTTAATTACAATGTCTGGTCTTGTTTTCATGGAAAGGGCAAATGGGAATTGCCCTTTGTGATAAGAGTGCTATTACCAACATATTTGAAAGTCAGTCAACAGAAAATGAGCGGTGAAATGAGGTGACCAAGGACCCATTATCAGTGGAAAAACGTGTTATAGTAGACTACACGAAAACAAATCATGTACCCAGAGAATCCTCACTTAATGGGAATATCGATTACCTTGTGCAGGAGTACCGTTCTTTTAACTGCAAACCGGTAAAGTTAACGAAAATTGACGACTGTTTCGGGATCCTCCAAGCCTCTGTTTCTGACAACGTTGATAAAACACAAAGCACATCTTTTAAGATAAACTGAAGTTTGGTAAAAGAGAAAGATAACAAAGTTCGTAATTACAATAACTGTCTCAACATGCGCGTTTAATAATTTGGTATTTTTATTTTGAAAATGTTTTATTGAAGATATTTTGTATAATATATCATCAATTATTTGTGCAGTAATTTGTTTTGTATTTAAAGTCATAACATATTATTGTTGGTACACACATATATTGATATATCCATTTTTAACATATGTTAGTTTAATAATTAACACCATATATTCGATGGTGACACTGACAGCAAACATGACATGAAGAACAAGTGGATATTGCTTACAAGCTCTCCAGCAAATGCAACAAACAACACCACAATCTCAGGTGTAGGAATGCTACTGAGTCCAAAAGCATTCAAATCTCTAAATTCAGTGGAAATCATTAGTCCAAGAATAATTATTACTTTATTTAATTGAAATCCTGCACTTATCATTTCCTTTTAATATAAAGATAGATTCAACACTGAGCTGACTATAACAACAAGAATCATACTAAACCACATCATTTTTGTTGGCTGTGATATAGATGCTAGGATTGGCAAAAGGATAACAAGAGCTCTGGCTATAATAAAATTACAAGTGAAAATGATCAAAAGCTACTAGATTACATGCAAAATTGCAGACTATAAGCATGAGGTGCATGAAGTGCAAAGGAAAACTCTGGACACACACACACACACACAACCACGTGGCATAAAAACACTGATTGATTACACCCTGATCAACAACAAGTGGAAATCATTGCTCTGAACTGTCAAGCCTATAAAACTTCCTGCACAGTAGAAGCTGACCACTAAATTCTCACAACAAAGTTGAGATTGAGTCTGGACATTCATCTACTCTTTACACAGATTTTTGCTCTGTTTCTGTTTAAGGTTCTATTACAAACTTGTAGGTGAAGACTGGAGACTCACTGTCTCCAGTCTTCACCTACTGTTTCTAGCAGATCTTCCCTTTCCTTAGCAATATCTTTGTTTTCTCATGAAACATGGTGTCTGACATAATTTTTTTCGGTATTTCAAGAATATTTCCATTATTTCTTGTGTTAATGCCAGTTTGCCTTCATTTATAGTATTCGTTGAATTCACCAAACACTTCATCAGAATAAAGACACTTATGGAAAAATGTACATAACTTCTTGTTGGTTGATCAATTTCAGGTATCATCATCATCATCATCATCATCATCATCATCATCATCATATTCAGTTAAACATCCATTTTACATGCTAGCATGCGTTGGACTCTTTCTTAAAATTGACTTCCAAGTTATCCTATCCTTCACCAGGTCTCTGCTGACACCTTTTTGTTTGAGATCCATCCTTATCACTTCCTCCCATGTTTTCTTAGGTCTTTCTCTGCCAGTGGTTCCTGACACCTTGATTGTTCTGCATCTACTTGCTTAAGCATTCTTGTCCATTCTCTCCACATGACCAAACCAATGAAGCCTCCTACTCTGCATACAGCTGCCAATACTGTCCAGATTCAATTTTCTTCTGAGTTGATTAGAACTGGGCCTGTCTTTCAGACTTATGTTGCACATCCATCTTATTTTTCTCATGTCATTCTGCTCCATGTGGGTGACATCTTCAGCTTTCACTGGCCAAGTTTCACTGCCATTCATCATTGTGCTACGTACACATGCCTGGTAGACTCTACCTTTGGTAGGTAATGGCAGAGCTCTGCTGGTTAACAATGGCATCAGCTCACTGAACTTACTCCATCCACTGTTAACCCTTGCTGTTACACTTGCACCACCTCCCTCAGTTCCAAGGGTGGCACCAAGGTAGCAAGACTTCTGGACAACTTCAATTTCCTCACCCTCCAAATGCACTTTCCATAGGTCTAAGTCCCAGGTTACCTCTCCTTCTCTGCACCTCTTGCCNCTGCATCTACTTGCCCAAGCATTCTTGTTCATTCTCTCCACATGACCAAACCAACGAAGTCTCCCATTCTGCATACAGCTGCCAATACTATTCAAATTCAATCTCCTTCTGAGTTCATTAGAACTTAGCCTGTCCTTTAGACTTACGTTGCACATCCATCTTATCATTCTCATGTCATTCCGCTCCATGCGGCTCATATCTTCAGCTTTCACTGGCCAAATTTCACTGCCATTCATCATTGTGCTACGTACACATGCCTGGTAGACTCTACCTTTGGTAGGTAATGGCAGAGCTCTGCTGGTTAACAATGGCATCAGCTCACTGAACTTACTCCATCCACTGTTAACCCTTGCTGTTACACTTGCACCACCTCCCTCAGTTCCAAGGGTGGCACCAAGGTAGCAAGACTTCTAGACAACTTCAATTTCCTCACCCTCCAAATGCACTTTCCATAGGTCTAAGTCACAGGTTACCTCTCCTTCTGTGCACCTCTTGCAGCTAAAATGGTTACTTTCTGTCAGTTTGCCCTTTATTCCCCTGCACCATTTATGTACCCAGTGCTTGCAAGTACCACATTAGATTGAGTTGCTCCCAATTCCCTTCCCACAGACTGAACAGGGAAAGTTTCCTTTCTCCAATGGCTTTCCTAAATTGCGACCACTGACTATCATGTTTGACTTTCCCATGTTCACTCTCTAACATTGCAAGCAGACCATCCAATGTCTCACTGAAGAGAACCAGGTCATCTGCATATAGAAATTCCTCTTGGCAACCCTTTCAAAACTTATTTGACAGTGCTTCCAAAACACAAATAAAAAGTAGTGGACTTAGTACAGATCCCTGATGAACTATTCCCACACCCAAACTCTCAGTAATGGGAGAGGATCAATGATTCATTTTTGAAAGGGCCTCCACATCATAGAGTGACATGGTGGTGGAATGCTTCTGTTGAAAATTATGTGAAAGAGTAGAGAAGGCTGTGGAGTCAATAAAAAAAGGGATTAGAGAACAAAGAAAGGTATCTGGAGGCCAAGAGAACAGCTAGGCGAGCAAATTACAAAGCAAAGATGGATGCCGAGAAAGGAAGGTTGCCAGACATAATGTGTAGAGATGACCAGAAGAATGAAGTATTCAAGATAGCTTAGCAGATGATCAGACTAATCAGGATATCATTGGAGAAAAGTGCATCAGGAATGATGATGGAGAACTTGCAGCAAGTTGACTTGAAAAGAAGAATGCCTGGAAGTGCTATTATGAGAGATTGTTGAGCACAGAATTTTCTTGGGACAGAGAAAATCTTGGAGAGGTAAAAACAGTATCTGGACCAGCCAATCTTATTGAGAAAGAAATGATGAGGGAAGCAGTAAAGAAAATGAAGAAAGGCAAAGCAGCTGGTCCTTCAGGAGTTGTGGCAGAGATGGTCAAGGCTGCAGGTGAGAGAGGTATAGAGATGATAACTGATTTAACAAATCAGATCATAAGAGATGGTGTCATTCCTGAGGACTGGGAAATAAGTACAATTATCAATTATTGCAAAGGAAAAGGAGAAGCACAAGGAAGAGGTAATTACAGAGGATTAAAGCTAATGGACCCTGAAAGTTGTTGAAAGAGTTATGGAAAAATAAATTAGAAGTGAAATAAACATTGATGACATGCAATTTTGTTTTATGCCTGGACGAGGAACTATTGATGCCATTTTTATCCTTAGACAAGTGCAAGAGAAGCACCTTGGGAAGAACAAGAAGCTGTACTTTGCCTTTGTGGATTTGGAAAAAGCCTTTGACAGAATGTCAAGAGAAGTTCTTTGGTAGGCTTTATGGAAACTAGGAGTAAGTGAATGGCTTATTAAGGTTGTTCAGGCAATGTACATTATCTTCTTGCCATTTCCAATTCTCACCTGTGCCAGTGTTTCAAGTTGTGAGATTCGATTTTTGATGTATGAAGGAGTCGAACCATGTAAAGAAATAGCAAGAAAATCTTTATACTATCAGGGAGCAATTGTTTTTAATGAGTTTTGAAACAAGATTTGGGCAGAACATAATATTACCCAACCAGGAAATTTCAGAGATATCCTAGAAGACATCCTAAAATATCTAGGATCTCTAAGGTATCTCTGACACTTTGTATGCCTTAGTGATGTGATGGTCTGATTAATACGATTCGGATTGAACTTTCCACTAAGTGTACTTGATATCCTAGAAAGGTCCTACAATTGCCTGGGACTTTCCTGACACTTAATTCTGCATGCTGAGGTTTTAACCTTTATTCATTAATGTTGATTTGCATCCCTATTTCTGGAAGTGAACTTTAAACAGCATATTTTAGTTTCTTCTGCCAATTGAAGCTCTTTTAGTTTTCTTTTTGATTTTTAGTGAGTTTTAACTAATAAATAACTTTTTTTTTTTAACAGGACATCTGTGATAACAGTATATATATATGTACATAGTGTATATATGATATAATTGTAGATACATCCTGTAAAAATTGTATATAGTAATAAAATAATACTACTACTACTACTACTACTACTACTACTAATAATAATTGTTCTTTACTGGTATGTGTTTCTTTGCAGTATCCTAATGGGCTGATATAATATTGTTGTAGACTTTATTTATGCTGTTTCCATCCTTTTCCAGATCCTGAAGGGTTTCATACCTGCTTTTGACTTCCACAATAAAAAGTTCTTTAAGGTTGCCATCATTAAGAAGCTTTCTCCAAGCAGGTCTGACTTTTTCATTTTGGTTGACTTACTGAAAACCATTATGAAAAGGAGAGAGGCCTTGGACACACAAGAAACTATCATGGAATATCATTAGCAGTAGTAGCTGCGAAGATCTGCAACAGGATGATCCAAGGTGTCTTTTAAGCTATTTTGATACCACAGGTATATCTACAAGTCTATCTCAGTAAAGTTTTCTGAACCCTTATTCTACATTGTCCAATTCCATTGAAATTCAACAGGGGCACCAGGTTTTATGGCCATTTCAAGATACAGACTTCTTCTTCTTCTTCTTCTTCTTCGTCTTCTTCTTCTTTTGGCTTCTCCCATTAGGGGTCGCCACAGCAGACCAGTCTCCTCCATCTTTGCCTGTCCTGGATGTCGCTCACAGACAGTCCCTTCTTCATGTCCTCATTTACCGAGTCTGAGAACCTCCTTTTTGGTCTCCCTCGTCTCCTCTTTCCAGGTGGAGCCATGTTCATCACCTGCCTGCCCACATACTGTTCATCCCTCCTCATAACATGTCCAAACCACCTAAGTCTTGCTTCCCTGATCTTCTCTCCTAGTTTTGCCACTCCTAGTGTTTCTCGCTCTTGATTATTCCTCACTCTATCCTTCCTAGTTTTCCCAATGGAAAATCTCAACATTTTCATTTCATTCACCTCCAGTTTGTTTTCCTGCATCTAGTGAGAGGTAATGTCTCAATTTCATCCATCATTCCAGGTCGTACCACTGTCCTGTGTACCTTTCCCTTGACCTCTGTAGGCATGTACTTGTTGCACAGCACCCCTGTTACTTTGTGCTAACTGTTCAACCCTGTCTGCACCCTCCTCTGCACTTCTCGATCGCAGTCTCCATTGCTTGCTAAAGTAGAGCCCAGGTACTTGAATTTGTCAACCTTGTTCACTTCCTCCTCATCCATGGTGATCTTAGTCTGTACTTCCTTATCATTCAGGACCAGAAACTCAGTCTTTGCTCTGCTGACTCTTAAGCCTCTCCTTTCAAGCACGTGCCTCCATTCCTCCAGTTCACATTCAGCTTCCTGCTTGGTACTACAACATAGCACAACATCATTGGCAAATATCATTGACCAAGGCGCTTCTTTCCTTCCACTGTGAAGTTGTCATTGATAATGGCAAAAAGGAAGGGGCTGAGTGTAGAACTCTGATGCAATCCTACTCCCACTCTGAAAGCTGCTGTCGTTCCCATTTGGCAGCTAACCTCAGTCTCACAGTCGAAGTACGTATCCTGTACAGCTTTGATGTAGATCTCTGGCACTCCTGCAGCTCGCATGCAGTATCATACTTCCTCTCTAGGTATCCCTTTCTCAAGGTCTATGAAAACACAGACCAGCTGTTGTTGTCCTTCTCTATACTTTTCAAGGAGAATTCTGAGTGCAAATATGGCATCTGTGGTGCTTTTGCCTGGCATAAAGCCAAATTGCTCATCGCTGATGGTGACAATCTCACAGAGCATTGCCTCAATCACTCTCTCCCATAGCTTCATGGTGTAGCTCATGAGTTTGATCCCGCGGTAGTTCCCACAACTTTGTGTATCACCCTTTTCCTTGTTGATTGGGATAAGGGTACTTTTTCTCTACTCTTTTGGCATAGGTTCACCCCTGAGGATCTTTTTAAAAAGGTGGGTCAGAAAATCCAATCAAGTCTCACCCATCGTGAGCCATGCCTCTACCGATATGTTATCTGGGCCAACTCCCTTCCCTTTTTTCATCTTCTTCATGAATTTACTTACTTCCGCTTTACTGATATCTTGGACCTCACTTCCATTGACGGTCTGTTCATCTGCTCTTCTTTCCCTAGGGTTTTCCACATTCATCAGGCCTTCAAAATAATTCTTCCACCTTGCCAGGATGTCATTCTTGCTTGTTAAGATTCTGTCATTCTCATCTCTTATCATTCTTACATGCTGCACATCTTTACTGGCTTTATCCCTCTGTCTTGCCAGTCTATACACTTTATTCTACGAGTTCGTCTCCTGGAGAGATTTGTAGAGCCCCCAATATGCATCCTCCTTTGCCTTCCCCCCCTGTTTTATTGGCCAACTTCTTACTCTCGTCATACCGCTGTCTGCTTTCCTCATCTTTGATTTTATACCACTTATTCAGTGCATGCTTTTTCTTGGTTATGGCACTCTGCACGTCTTCGTTCCACCACCAGCTATCCAAGTCTTTCTTTCTATGCCCCGATGACATTCCCAACACACTTCTTGCTGCCTCTCTCATAGCTTTCGACATTCGACAAGGTTATGTCCCCAATCACCACTCAATGTTGCTTAGCCACTGACTCTCCAGGTATTGCCTTGCAGTCTCTCACATCCTTAAACGAGTTTCTTCTACACATGATGTAGTCAATCTGAGTTCTTCTTCCACCACTTTCGTAAGTTACCAGATGGTTTTCCTTCTTGTTAAAGTATGTGTTGACCACTGTCAAGCCAGTGCTGAGGGCAAAATCCACAATTCTCTGTCCTTCCTCATTCCTTGGTCCATAACCATAATTTCCCATCACGAGCTCATCTCCATCATTGCCTTTTCCAACATGCCAATTCAGGTCACCCCCAATGATGATACATTCGGTGCTTGGCAGGCCATTTACTAGATCCTCCAATTCATTCCAGAAATTCTCCTTCTGTTCTTGCTCACACCCAACCTGTGGTGCATATGTGCTGATGACATTCACAATGTCCTTTGCTAGGTTGATCTTCATAGCAAACAGCCTGTCTGACTTCCTGGTGACTTCCAGCACACAGCTGCCACAATATCACCCCAACTCCATTCATGCCATTCTCCTTTCCACAGTAGTATAACTTGAAACCCTTGCCAATGTTGTTAGCCTTGCTGCCTGTCCATCTCGTTTCCTGCATGCATAGGATGTCCTGACCATCGTATCTGTGATCTCCCGGCTCTTTGCTGTCATAGTTCCCACATTCAGGGTCCCAAATCTCATCTTCTTTTTCTTCCACTTTTTACCTTCTCTCTTCCTTTTGACACACTTCCCTCCTCTTTTTCTCCTGCAACCTGCAGTAGCATATTTTCCATTTCCATCCTGAGGGTCATCAATGGTAATGGTGGCCGTTGTTGACCCAGGCCTCGACCGATCCTGTATGTTCATTCTATCTGTTGTCTGCATGACTGATTTGGCTAGCATTTTTACGTTGCCTACCCTGGCTGTCACAACCCCCCCTCATTCTTCCAGGCTAAGGGGCTGGCACTAGGATGCTGCTGGCTTGCAGTGGCTGAGAGGGCCACCAAGCATAGGGGTTGCTCGCACTTGCTCAAGGTGCTACCCCAGACTAATGGAGGGAAGGAGGCATCTTACTTCTCCATTGCACGGGGCCCTAAACCAGACCATGCCCACTGCCCATATTATTATTATTATATTATAATTATAATAATTATTATTATTATATTATTATAATTATATTATTATTATATTATTATAATTATATTATTATTATTATATTTCAAGATACAGACAATTTATAAAAATTTTGGGAAAAGTGAATTGCTTTGATTTTTAGTGATGCATTGTACCAACTGGCTATAAGTGCACACCCTTTGCATTTAATTTGTTTAATTTTTAACATCTTCCATTCTAATACTTTGAAAGCTAATTGCTGTAAGCTATTACTTGCTGAAAACTTTCAACCAAAAATTGGAAAATTTTCATCATCAAGGCCTTGAACTCAAAATTCAAGTGACTTTCTCTCAGTAACAGGAACAAATAGAAATTTAATATTTGATCTTGTTGTTGGCTGTAATTTTTTATCAAGTAAATATAATAGTAACTAACAGGGTACTAATACAAAAATAATAGGACCTGGAAAATGTATTATTTGTCAAAGTAGCCTAAAAGAGGTATAGATGAAACAATTGTGTACAATATTAGGTTGAGTTTTAATGGGAATTTGATGTCAATGCAGCAGGAAGTGGGGTGGGGGAGGTAGGTTATAGAAATATGTAATATTGTTGAAAGGGGACTCTGTAATGAGCATATGAAATGGTGAATGGTGTGTTATATGGATAGGAAACATGGGCCTTAGTGTGTAATATGATACCAAATAAATGTCAGTTAATAAGTCGATAAGACTGTAAAGTTTGTAGTGAGGTAAGTGGAGCCCTTTTTTTCAAAGTAAAAACCCAAGGTTGATTGACTATAGCAAATAGTGTGGTAGGAAATATTTGGACTTTTTTAGGTACCTTAAAACAATTGACCAGAAGGGTATACACAGGTCATTCATTACAGGTTTCAAATTGGAAACGTTTAAAAAATGTGGATTTAAGTATTTTGTTAGCCTTAACAGCATTTTTGGAAAGGTGAGAAATGATTATAATTGTCAGCTTCCAGGATAAATATGCTCTTTTTACATCTATTTTTTACATAGCTGAAGAGCTTTACAGCTTGGATACAGCAATTGATCACTTAGGATTTGGTCGGTTTCAAGTAAAGCTGATGTTTGTTGTGGGTTTATCATGGGTAAGTGGATATTATTTTTATTTTTAATTGGAATTTTAACTGAAGGTGGAAATGCAGTAAGTGTCATAGAAGGAAAATAAAGCATAAAGAGATTACTGAGATATTTCTTTACATATTTTGTTAAGATTTTGTAGTACATGTGTTACTTTGGTTCATAAAGTTGCACCANAAAATGGGCCTTAGTGTGTAATATGATACCAAATAAATGTCAAGTTAATAAGTGGATAAGACTGTAAAGTTTGTAGTGAGGTAAGTGGGGGCCTTTTTTTCAAAGTAAAAACCCAAGGTTGATTGACTATAGCAAATAGTGTGGTAGGAAATATTTGGACTTTTTTAGGTACCTTAAAACAATTGACCAATTGACAGAAGGGTATACACAGGTCATTCATTACAGGTTTCAAATTGGAAACGTTTAAAAAATGTGGATTTAAGTATTTTGTTAGCCTAAACAGCTTTTTTGGAAAGGTGAGAAATGATTATAATTGTCAGCTTCCAGGATAAATATGCTCTTTTTACATCTATTTTTTACATAGCTGAAGAGCTTTACAGCTTGGATACAGCAATTGATCACTTAGGATTTGGTCGGTTTCAAGTAAAGCTGATGTTTGTTGTGGGTTTATCATGGGTAAGTGGATATTATTTTTATTTTTAATTGGAATTTTAACTGAAGGTGGAAATGCAGTAAGTGTCATAGAAGGAAAATAAAGCATAAAGAGATTACTGAGATATTTCTTTACATATTTTGTTAAGATTTTGTAGTACATGTGTTACTTTGGTTCATAAAGTTGCACCAAAGGAGAGCTTTGCACTTGGGAGAAGGGTATGTTTCAAAAATGGTCTAATTAAGAACATGGTACCAATGGTTTATTTGGTAAACTTGTGGCAATAATAGCCATAGTGACTGACTATAATCTAGCCTGCTGCACATATTTCACTTTTCCACATTTCCAAATACCCTGGAACTAAATTGTTTTTCATAATGTTTTTGCCCATAATGTTTGTTGAATTAGTCATTTCAGCCCCAGCAGGGGAGTTGCAATTCTGTGAGAGATACAGTCCTTTATGGTTGATTTGGATGAGGTATCCAAATGACAGAACTTTGGAAAGAGCAACGTGCTTGTGTAAAGGATCCTTTTCTTCTTCTTTTCATTTTGGCTGTTTATATGTTCAAGGCTTGCCACAGCAAATTTTCCTTCTCCACAATGGTTGATCTTGTTTGGCTCCAGGTTCTACTCCTACCCACTTCATGTACTGTCTAGCCATCTCATCTTTGGTCTCCCTCTCTTTGTCATTCCTGGTAATTCCTTTGTTGCTGCCCTTCTTGCTATATACCTATTATCTCTCCTGGGTGTAGGAGGAATAGTAGGGAAATTAAAAGAGGTTTGTCGGAAGTGTGTGAATGGTAAGGCTACAAAAATGATTGTTTGTAGGAATGGCAATGTGTTCAAAAGATGTTGGTTTCTTACAGAGAGAAGGATTTGAAATGTATCTTAAAGGCAATTAATAAATTAAATGAGATCTTTGAGCTCAATTCTAGAGTAGAGTTTCCATGTATCCAATGTTCTATTTGGATGGTTAAAGTCAGTGATCTGAACAGGTATTTCTTGGGACATTGCTTTTCCAAGCTGATGGTCCTAGTGTTTGTTTGAGTGATAAAGATTGGTGTTGTTGAGTTAAAAACCATAATTTGCATTGTTAACTGGAGATGCTTTATTATGTTATTTTCATTCAAAAGAATGATTTTTCTTAATCTGAGATATTAGTGCTTTGAAATTAGTCATATTTTACATAAGGTAAATGGTCACCTGCACTCACAATTAGCAATGATAGCCCCCACCCCAAAGTTATACAAACACAACCTGGACTCAAAGTACTACTGATGCAAAGTATAAAGCACAATTCAGTAGCCACAAGGACTAGCTACAACTTCTTTTACCAATATTTAATGTTCAGTTTTAAACATTTATTAAAGCATTTATTATAGATAAAACAATTTGCAGGATATTTTGAGCCAGATTAAACATTAAGAAAAATTTGTAAAAGATATATGCATTGTACCAATGCCTGTAGCAAAGCCTTGGCATAAAGTGACATTAGACATTCTTAGTAAGTGCATAAATAAAGGTTTAATAAAAGTCAAAAACCAGATATTAATTTTTGTATTCAAACATGTCAGAAATTCAGAACTTCTCACTCTTTAACGAAATGTCTTGTGTTCTCATGTCACTTGTTCAGCCAATAGAAGACCCAAGTGATATTATATGCCCACATATAATTACTGGGGTTTCAAATTGAATATTAAGATCATTTGGTAGAAACAATAAAGAAATTGCTGAGTCAAAGAGAAATTAATTCCAGAGAACAATGTTATTCAATCATTGAGTCAGTTATATCCACATGCAGTAAAAGTTCAGCCAAGCTCCAAATGAAACAATTTAATAACTTGTTTTTAATTTTTATGCATCTGTCATATGATGGCATTATTAACATGACCTGTGACTTGCAATACAGCACTGAACATATTTTGAAAGTAACAATGCTTTCTCTTCTCTAATATAAATGGAGTTTATTATGTCTCAAGGTCACCATCAAGTTCTGTGCTCTTAATCTATCTTTTGTTCAAGTTTTTCAACACTACAAGTCAGTACATGAATATTATTTCNATTTTTATGCATCTGTCATATGATGGCAAAATCCTTGTGCACTACTTTGTTTTCTCTCTTTTTCAAAAGACTTACATCTAATGTGAACCAATACCTTCAGAAATAAACCCTTCTGTACATTTTTTCTTTAGCCTAAGACCAAACAGCTGTCATATTACCTTAAAGAAAACAAGCTTTTATCAAAGTTTCAGTACTGTCATATGATGGCATTATTAACATGACCTGTGACTTTCAATGCAGCACTGAACATATTTTGAGAGTAACAATGCTTTCTCTTCTCTAATATAAATGGAGTTTATTATGTCTCAAGTCAGTACATGAATATTATTTCTTGTTGATGTTACATGGAATATTGGTATAAACATAGTTTTACAGACAGCATTTTCATTAGTTGCTGTGGTGAGCATAATATTATGAGTAGTGCCATATACTCGACTAAGCCTAAAATTGGTGCAGACTAATGATTTTTTCATGTTTGAAATAGAATTCACTCACTTTACACTGATTTGGTCAAATTTTAGAGTTGGTTGTTATTTCAATTCCTTGTCAGTTTTTGCCTGCACAATGTGACTGTAATCACAATAACTATTATTTGACAACAGTGAAAACCAGTGGAGCCAAGATTGACCACTGGTGTAGATAGCAGTTCACCATAAATTAGTAATCTGGATATTTCTATATTGGACACATTATACTTTGTTAAAAAGGTAGTCTTTTATCCATGCTAGTTTTACATCATTGATGTCAAGCTTAATTAATAAATTGCCATGGCTTATAGTGTAACTAAGTTGATGAAATTTTATTTGTATATATTATTAAAAATCAAGTTCAATTTATTTGACAAATATCAAACTGAAACTTTGATAAAAGCTTGTTTTCTTTAAGGTAATATGACAGCTGTTTGGTCTTAGGCTAAAGAAAAAATGTACAGAAGGGTTTATTTCTGAAGGTATTGGTTCACATTAGATGTAAGTCTTTTGAAAAAGAGAGAAAACAAAGTAGTGCACAAGGATTTTGCCACCAACTGCCATTCCAAAAAGTGTCCCAGCTCAAAAGCTTCTAATACCTGTTGTGATATCATCTTCATCATAATAATGATAATCATCATTGACATTTTGATTAATGTGCAGTTTTAGGAGCATTATCCATATCAGTGTGTCCTCTGCCAGGTAACTGGCTAGCTGCATGAATGGCAGATTTCACACATGATGTCTGTACTTCCCTATTATCTGAATTGACTCCAGATAATTTCCATTTTTGATTATCTTTCTCTGCTGGTTTATTGAATGTCATCTTGGGTAGCCCAGGACCACATTTTCCATCAATCTCTGTGTTAAAGACTGTACTGATGGCATCACTAGAGCACTCAATATGCCCAAAGCAGAAATGCCATTTCTCTCTCAGAATGAGGTCCAAATCCTTAAGTCCAAGTCATGTCAACAGCTCATATAATGTTACATCTTCCTTGTCATTTCACTACAGAAACATAGGTTTGGTTTTGTCAAGACCAAAGTTTCAATTACACAGAGCATTGCATTTTTTACAAAAGAGCTGTAGACAAGGCTACAAGTTCTTTAGGAAAGATGGTGGGATAAGAGAACTGGCAGCAATGTCTTAAACTTCTTTCAGGCAGTTTTCACACACATAGTTGTTGCTAGTTCACACCCTTTATCTGCAGAGAGGATGTTCCTAAAGTAGAAGAAGGAAGCTACTACTTCCACTTTTGTCAGATCTAGCCTGTACTTCATTCTGTGTTCTACATTCCATGAAGCATGCAATTCCTTGTCATCTCCTCCACCTAAAATTGAGATCCTCGGTCAGGTCCTTGAGTCTGCTACATTTCTTTTGTATCCAGTGATTGCAGTTGCAGAAGATACTGTTGGAGCCAATGCCAATGTGCCAGACATCACATGGAAACATCCCAAACTCTACAGGAGGTCCAAACATGTATAACAGATTATGATATTGGTCTTTCTTGCATTTACTCTCAGCCTCTTCTAGAAGTAAAAGCCTCAAGATCAATGATGAAGAGCAGTGGACCAAGCACTTGAACCTTGATGGACTCACCTTCACTTAATACTCATTTCAGATACCCTCACCAGGCCAAATACAGCTAGATGTATTGTCATTCATGCTCTCGGCAAGTTTCACAATGCACTCCTCTTCCCCAGGCCTTTACCAGATTACTTGATGAGGAATATAGTAAGAAGCCTTCTTGAGACCAACAATGCTTATGTTGAGATGCTTTTATTCACCATAAAATAATACATAGACTAAAGGTGATTTTTCCCTGACACAAGGAATGAAACCAAGCACACTTGCACACACACAGACACACACACACACAGACACACACACATTTTCCCCCTGAGGTTGCATTTTGATTGGAATACTACTTAATGGATGTTAGGAGTAGCTGCTTTACAGGAATATCTGAAGTGTTGATTCCAGTAAGACTTTAAGGTACTACTGATACCAAGATAATGGTTAAGAATGGCCTGTATGAATGCATGTGACTGTTTTCTTAATGATGAATTAACAATACATCTCAGCAAAGTGTAGTGGAATGTTTGTCTTTATGAGACCATGTAGCTAAGAAAGGTAGGGAGGAAAGGGATGTGATTAACAGATAATCAAAGAAAGGAAATTTGCATAGGACATATGTAAGCATTTAAGCAGTAGATATTTTTGATGAAATAGGGACTTACACATAAGGGAGAATATGTGCTAATATGTAAAAGTGGAAGAAACAAGTAATAAGAGAGGAACCCTGGGAGGAACTGTGTACATTGATGGGAATTTCTGTAAAGTCAAAGAATGGGCCAAGGCCAACAGAATGGAATAGTTTGTTTATGATAGTGATCATGGGTATTATCTTGAACAAAACTACAGTGTATTTAACTGATAGTTTTAGTTTGGTCCAGGTGATAATGGTGTATCAGCAGATAGAGAAGCAGGGAAGCCCTGCATTATCAAGCATTAAGGCTCTAATCCACCAGCAGTAGTGTACATGTATGACAAAATAAAATGTTAGTATAACAATAACGTCAAAACTATGCTAGGCAAAATAATTCGTTTTTCTGACCTTTGCCTCACTTTACTAATGCAGTATTGCTATCTTTGTTTGTATTTGATACAGTTGTTTCTTGTTTGCTCAGCTACTCATTTTTGTTTTTGTTGTTGTTGTGAATTCTTGTTTTTAAAATGTTATTAGGGCTGTTCTTCAGTATTGACTAAAATAAAATGCAATGGGTGTAATTTTACAAACAAATAATATTTATTTCACTCTTTTAAATGCAGCTGGCAGATGCAATGGAAATGATGCTCCTGTCAGTCTTATCACCTGCTTTAAAGTGTTCATGGTACCTCACAACGGTGCAGGAAGCTTTAATTACAACAGTAAGTGTGGTTCACACACTTTATATTACAACATATTTAATACATTTGACCAAACCAATAGAAATACAAATGTATCAGCTGACCTATTATCCTCTATATTGATTTCAATTACTGGTATGTTTGTTGAGGAAATTACAGGCTGAGTTAAAAAAGTTATAGTTACTAAAATGTTGCAGGTCAGTTTTTTAAGTTAATGGGTTAAAGGTTAAAAGAATAGAACTGAGGATTTA
Source organism: Morbakka virulenta (assembly GCA_003991215.1). NCBI lineage: Eukaryota > Metazoa > Cnidaria > Cubozoa > Carybdeida > Carukiidae > Morbakka > Morbakka virulenta. The sequence continues at coordinate 2,957,118 of RDPX01000041.1, forward strand.
AGAATATCCTTTATCATACTCTTTTGGGCATGGGGATGGGGAACAATGTTAGTCACAGTTTGAAAGGAATCAAGTGATATGGCCTACCCCTGTCAAGTGTTTACCACAAATGTTGTTAACAACATTTATCATAATTCCAACTGAATTAGGAATTCTTTTTATGGTATAATTGCCTTTCTGCTGCAGAAGATCTTCCTGTTACTGAAGGGGGTGTCTGCTACCAATCTGTACTTGCTAGTCCTAAGGAAAGGCATCTCAAGACGTTTAGTTTCTTACCAGATAACTACACTTGACTAAAAGGACAGAGTATTTCTGAATTGTGAAGTGCATTACATAGTAGTCTGATAGTTGTTTTGCCGTTTGCTTACAATATGAAGGTCCAAAGTCCATGGCGGCATCCCTCATCCAGGCATAGGCGACCACCTGTAAAGCAGGTTGTACTTACACAAGGTCCATAAGATCTAAGTAGTTTATCAGTAGTACCAAGACTAAGACAGTTACTGTCAATCACAAATAGGTGACACTTATCTGAAGCTTGACGGTTGAAACTTGGCATGGCCAGAGAGCATATAACTCCCACAGTTTAAGTCCTTTATATTGTGCAATTATTGTAAGGGGATTTATATAGTAGCCCTGGTTCAGAAGCTGAGTTGATTTTGTTTAAACCAAAAGGCTTCAGTTTTGCTGATGTCCAAGAGGAAGCACTTTGGTGTAGCTAAGAACTAAGACAAGAGTAGAAGTACTATCCAATTCACCGTTTTTGAGGATGGACTGTACTGTGTGAAACCTTTTTTTATATGCAAAGGAAATAATGTTTAGCCATAAGATGTCCAGAAAACACAAAAGTGTTTGGTGAAAATTGTGCTATACTCGGTGCACAATATGTAATTCATAGATGCCATTTTCAAAAAAAGATATTTTCCCAGTTTGTTGGTATGTGATGATAGTCATGCTCTGACATATAAGTGAAATAATTAAAACAATGAGGTCAAAATGGAGAATTTACCCGATTATAAGTTATTCAGTGATGTGATAAAAGAATGACAGTTTTTTTTTCTTTTCAGTATTATATTTTCAGTAATAAGTTTGACTGATATATATGATTATTTAATTTTAAGAAAGTGCTCGCATATATTTTGGGGGTTTTCACAAGATTTATCGTTTATATAATATCAATATTTCTCACTTTCTGTGAAAATTCCCTGTAGAATAATTAGTTAGTTACTTTAAGAATGGTTTTGAGTATTTACTAAAAATGAACCGATCAAAGTTGTCTTTACTGGAGAAATGAACTTGCATGGGATCGCAATCAGGTGTCCAATATCAGTTGATGCACTTTTGGTTATAGAAAGCAAATGTATTATATTTTATATATCGTTTGCTTGCAGTGTAATGCAAAGGAGAGGTAATTAATTTAATTCTGCATTCAAATCATTGAGCCTATTTGAAAAATTTAGTTTCTTGTTCTATATTCTTTTGTTGATGAGCGAACTCCATCACAAAGGTGGAGCACTGCTGAGTCAGTAAGGATGATGACCTGAAAATGATTTTTACCGACGTAAACATGACACAGTATTTGCTACAATATTTTTGCAATGGTGTTGAACATAGGACTTATGGTAATTTAACTTTTTATGCTGTTATTCTTGATTTGCCGCATATTTTGCCAAGCCAGAAGACACAGTTTTTTATCCCATTTTATGACAGGCCGTGTTTGTGGGGATGATGCTTGGCGCTGGAGGATTTGGATGGTTGTGTGATGTATATGGTCGCAAAAAGGTAATCATTTGGTACTTAAGTTTCATGAGTCTGACTTCTGTTTTTATTTCTAACCTTATACTGAAGAAAATTTTAAATGTCTTTGTAAAGGAAGTACGGTATTTTAAAACCACACAGAAGGTAATAGGTGTATGCGTCAGTAAGGTTTTTGGAGACGCCTAGCGAGTAGGTTTTGCTGACGTCAATACACAAAACGTCAAAACGTCTTAGATAAAATCGCAGCACATTACCGAAGTTTAAGCCTATCTTTTTAAACAGAGCCTGGGATCAGACGGTGCCCCTCAGAGGGACATTGTTTTGGTAATATAGAATTTCTTAGCCGGACCCCCATCCTGGCCCCAACCAATGGCCCCAACTCCAGTCTTGGTCATATCAATAACTGATGTATGAAAGTCATACGTGGCAAATTGAACCAAGACCAATTTTTTATGCGTATTATTTAAATATACTAAACTTAAGTAGAATTAAAGAATAAAATTGAGTGATATGACCTACTACAGCGGTAATACCTTTTTAATCCTGGAGAGTGAACCAATGAATGAGGAGTGGCCAGGTCTTTGAAGCCTAGTATACCAATGCTGCGGCAACAGTGAGGATTGTATTTATTCTAATTTAATAAAGAGAAAGTTGTCAAAATTCCACTTGTTATAATCAAATTAGTGACGACAATCACACCCAGGTCTGCTGGATTTATATGGGCATATCACTTTTCGTTCATTGTAATCAGATTTCCCCAAGTTATTCTTCAGGAGTTGAGTTTGTGGTTGCTAGAAGTTCACTGCATCTGTTAAATTCCTTTCATCTTGCACCCACACATACTTTGGCCTTCAATACCGAGAAATGACTGACTATTATTAGTGATTCCGGAAACTAAGCTGTTAACCATCACAAAAGGAACCCTTTGTTCTAGACTGCTCCTATTTCAAAAATTCTAGGTGCATAATTTTTAATATTTAATTTGGTTTTTAGACAGGAAACCAATAAGTAATTTTTATCACTTCTGTTCGATTGCTAATGCTATGTCTCAGCGGGCATTTTTCAGATTTCAGACCCAAATGCAGTAGGCCATAAGGTTTTTTTAGATGGTTGTGCGCTCAAGCTTGTTCATGGTCCACTAGCCTGCCAGTGCCAGTGGGCACTGTGTTGTTTGATCTCCTTGGATAAGAAATTATTTATCATCGTGACGGAGTTGTCGTAGTAGGTAGCATTTTCTACATGTTTGTCAACACATTTGTCATGAAGTAGCTTGTAGTATGACAATCATCCACATCATATACAAATTTACTCACATTTTACTCCTCTCTCTTTAGGGTCTATATTTTAGCATTTTCTGGGTCATGGTTTTCGGCATTCTGAGTTCGCAGGCGCCTTTTTATATGTGGATTATAGTGTTAAGGTTTCTTGTTGGATTTGGCATCGGTGGATCTGCACAATCGTAAGTTAAATTATTTATTAGTTGTTAATATAGCATACACTTATTGTTACCGTTTTTTAACCTTTAGTTTCCTGTAGCTTTTTAAATAGATACAATTTTGAAAACAAATTTTCATTGGACCCTTTCAGCAAAACGCTCCAAAACATAAAGGCGTTTGTGTTTTTTTTACCGAACTAAGATTTGGGACACCCATCGTAGTTCTGTCATTGGACCCTTTCAGCAAAAGCGTCCAAAACATAAAGGCGTTTGTGTTTTTTTTACCGAACTAAGATTTGGGACACCCATCGTAGTTCTGTCATTGGACCCTTTCAGCAAAAGCGTCCAAAACATAATGGGATTTGTGTTTTCTATACCGAACTAAGATTAGGTACACCCGTCGTGGTACTGTGTCAGTAAAGATGTTTGGTTTCTAGTTACTGGCCAATTTTTCAGCTGTGTTTAAAGTGTTGAAATGTGGAAGGGCTGGCAATAATTAAGTCATTGCTAGTTTACTATCAGAAAAATGACACAGTGAATATACCTGACTACCACTAGGGTTTATTTCTACCTATATTTAAAAGTATAGCGAACTTATGCAGAATATA
>RDPX01000041.1:2961671-2988794 GCA_003991215.1 Morbakka virulenta
TAGTTTCCTGTAGCTTTTTAAATAGATACAATTTTGAAAACAAATTTTCATTGGACCCTTTCAGCAAAACGCTCCAAAACATAAAGGCGTTTGTGTTTTTTTTACCGAACTAAGATTTGGGACACCCATCGTAGTTCTGTCATTGGACCCTTTCAGCAAAAGCGTCCAAAACATAAAGGCGTTTGTGTTTTTTTTACCGAACTAAGATTTGGGACACCCATCGTAGTTCTGTCATTGGACCCTTTCAGCAAAAGCGTCCAAAACATAATGGGATTTGTGTTTTCTATACCGAACTAAGATTAGGTACACCCGTCGTGGTACTGTGTCACTAAAGATGTTTGGTTTCTAGTTACTGGCCAATTTTTCAGCTGTGTTTAAAGTGTTGAAATGTGGAAGGGCTGGCAATAATTAAGTCATTGCTAGTTTACTATCAGAAAAATGACACAGTGAATATACCTGACTACCACTAGGGTTTATTTCTACCTATGTTTAAAAGTATAGCGAACTTATGCAGAATATATTATAGACAGTCCACTTAAAAAATATGTGTTAAATCATTATTTATGTAAGTTCATTGATTCTCCATGCTCTTTTTTCGATGGAAAATTTAAAGTGTTAACTTATCTTTTATTAGGTATTAAGATAAAAACATGTTGCTGTTGCAGAATGTTTGCAATGCCTGACAAAGTTTACTTGTTTCTAGTCATCTATTCATTTGAAATTATTTAAATTTTTTTTCCCTTAGGGTTACTTTAGTGACTGAACTCCTTCCATCGTCGATCAGAGGGAAATGTGTTATACTTTTGGAAGTAAGTATATTTCTTATTTTGACACTGAAAATTGTTTTAGCAATTTAATTGATGTAATCTGAAAATTTAACTAGCCACGTCTATATCATAAGGATGTCTGTCACCTACACTGTAATACCAATTATGTATGGATACAAAATATTTCATTAATAATTCGTAAAAAGAAATTGAACGCGAGGATTTTGTTGGCAATTTTGGTAACGAAACAACACAACCACACTAAAAGAGAAAAGAAGTTTAGGACAGGAATAAATTTTTATTAAAATTTAAACATCAGGGGTATCTGTTTTGTTGGCAGAAAAAATGTGCAAGTGTATATCTACATTGCAGATCTCCGGTCTGAGCTCTCTCATAGGTGGTCTTGGAAATATAAACATAATAAAGTGCTAGGAAATAGCTGTTTTTGTTCGTAGTATTCTGTCAGTACTACCATTAAAACAAAATGCGAATTTGTCGAAAGAGCTACACATAGTGGTTACAGTAGGAAGATGGAAACTTACAGAGACTTCCACTTGGACTACTGGCTCATGATTTTGTATTTGAGACATAGAACTGGTAAGAGGAAAAGAGACACCTGTGAGAACCTGGCAAGCTACGTTTTATGGCAATCTGAAATGGACTTCGAATGTTCTATCAAAGCGTTTAAGTTTTGGCCGAGGATTAAGTGGGCTGGCGGCGTCTTGCTTCCAATCTCCTGCACAGAACCCGTGGACCAAAGGTATAAGGAAGGAATGTATTGTAATAAGACGCTAGCAGTTAAGAGAGAAGACAAACGAGCTCTTGTCACAGCAGATATATGAATGCCGAGGTGGATTGAAAGAGTTAAGATGAGGAAACACTTTCTAAACGAGGGAATCAGATGGACGGTCAATCAAGTTTACATTGTTACTAAGGCAAATAAGGCTCGAGTGAGGAATGTTTGGCAAATTTTGAAAAGACACCTAGAGATTGAAATGTAGGGAGACTTCAAAAGTCAGATATTGGAAGGAAATGTAGAACGAACAGAGATGAAGCGATGTGGAGCAGATGTCTTTGCAGTAGCAATGAAAGAGGATGCTTATCCTTTACTGTCAGGCACTTTTCTGATAAAATGCTTACTTAATTCTCACTCGTATACACAGTCTTTTTATAAATACAGAATTGCTCAATCAGTGACTCCAGCTGCAGTCAATGGAATTTTGTCTTAGGTTTTTTGGCCCCTTTTTAGTTTGTAAAGGATTTTTTTAGTATTTTGTTTATTATTTGGGCTTAAATAAACTAAAAAAGCCGACTTATGGACTTGTTTTCATAAAGGTGTGGCAGCCACACAAATTTTTTCTCGTATCTTTATCATATAACATAACAACTGCGAGAAAAGCATTATTAGTTGTCTGTTTTTGTATTAATTTTTTTTAGCTCTTTTGGGCATTCGGTACTTGCTTTGCAGTGGTGCTTGCCATTACAACAATGCCAACTTTAGGATGGAGATGGTTCCTTGGACTATCAACAATACCACTGTTTATTTTTCTTATAGCAGGATTGGTAAGTATTTCCCCCCTGTTAATATCATTACATTCAGGTAGACTACTCACAATACACAGCTTTTGTGTGTAAAGGGTAGTGAATATTCACTTTGAAGAGGTATGTATATATGTCCTCTTGTTCCACAAAGCTATTGAGTCAAACGGTTTCTATTATTTTCAAGAGGATTGCGAACCAAATCGAAAATTTTCACCTTAAAAATTTTTTTTCTAACAACTATAATCGATTTTGGGTGATTTAAGATTCAAATCCAGTCATTGAGCGTATTAAACAATTGAATAAACGTGGAAAAGAAAAATCTATTTCTATCTTTGGTTTTGGTACATTCTCGACAGAGCTTCTACACGACAACTTAATTGAAGTTCTTAATGGCCTTGTTGATTTTGTTTTTAATGGTGGACGTAAGACACCTGATGGCAACAGAAAGTTCCTGACTGTACAGGGAAAAAATTGTTTCTCTTCAAAAACTAAGCACTCTGAAACAAGCTACACTGAAGTTCAAATCAAAATGATGGTGGAGCATCTAATTTCTTACGCATTCTTTTCTCTTGGAAACCTCATTTTCCAACAACATATCGGTATTCCTGTGGGCATTGACCCTGCTCCGTTTTGGGCAAACACATATTTATACCATTATGAATCGGAGTTTGTCACCAAGCTTTCGCGTACGGATCGGTACTGGGGTTTTAAATTCAAACATTGTTTTCGATTTATCGATGACGCAAGTAGATAAATGATGAATGTTAAGTGTTGTCTGTTTGCAATTTTTTTGAGGACTCTCCTACTTTTTATTAATTTTGTCTTTCTGTTCAGTACTCCTCTCTTTTTATCTCTACAACTACTAACATTATTACTACTGTTTTTCTATGATCGGATCCGTTGCACTTCTGTTTAAATATATTAAACATCCCTAGGCTTCATGAACTTCTTAATGGTGGCATTTGGCTAATGCTGCTTGGGAGCCACGTATTCTCTGTCATTTTGATATTAAATCCCAGAAATGACAAATGTGGTCATCAACTGATGATTCAAGTTGGGTTTTTTGCCATCCAAAAGCCATATGTATTCTTTTGATTTCTTTTCATTTTATGTCAAAAACTAGGTTTGTTTGCCTGCGTATTTGTTTCTAAATTGTTATATACCCCCCTCCCATTTGCCCAAAATAGTTTTCTGCCAGAATTATACATCTCTCCTGAGCTATATTCAAAGGGCTCAGTTATGTAGAACATCACAACTGAGAGGAGTGTTTGACTCTAATAGTACTATATATGTATATATATATGTATATGTATATTTATATATATATATATGTGTGTGTATGTGTGTATGTATGTGTGTATGTATGTATGTGTGTTTGGAACTAAGATAGGTGATTGAAGATTGGTTTGATTGTTGGAAATTCTCTGTGTGGCGTAAGATAGTGCTGTGTGTGGACATTTTACATGGAAAGTGTCGAGTGTTTTCTTGTATGTGGTTACTAAAATATTAGATAATTACTTTAGAACTTTTTTGAGCAAACTATACTTCAATATTCTTGTCATATAATAATTGCCTTGACAGTAGAGTACATCATTTACTCATCATTTACCCAAAATAGTAACTGGGNATATATATATGTGTGTGTATGTGTGTGTGTATGTGTGTATGTGTGTATGTGTGTTTGGAACTAAGATAGGTGATTGAAGATTGGTTTGATTGTTGGAAATTCTCTGTGTGGCGTAAGATAGTGCTGTGTGTGGACATTTTACATGGAAAGTGTCGAGTGTTTTCTTGTATGTGGTTACTAAAATATTAGATAATTACTTTAGAACTTTTTTGAGCAAACTATACTTCAATATTCTTGTCATATAATAATTGCCTTGACAGTAGAGTACATCATTTACTCATCATTTACCCAAAATAGTAACTGGGTTTCTTTGTGAGCCTAATAAATAACCCAAACCGCTAAGCTTCCTTTTTAATCCTGCAAATGGTTGTGTAAGACCATAGTTTAAAGCTGAAATTTTTTAGCCATTTTAGACTTGTAATTGTAAACTAATAACTTATACCATTTTGATTATTTTTTTTATACCATTTTGATTATTTTTGGTGTTGATATCCGTTGATAGAAACGAATATTTACGTAATTATGAAACCTTTGAGACTACAACAAATATCCTACATTCTTTTCCGACTTGTGTTGTTCAAAATTAATGTAAAAATCATTGGGTCTGACTTCAGTTGCCTGTCTTATCCCCCTAAACGTAATATAAACATGGTATATAAGGGGGGCTAAATTTGGAATTATTTAATAGCACCTCTCGAGAATATGCCCCTAGTTTTTAACTGTTCGTGTCAAACGTAAGTATGCACCACAAAACCACTGTGAAATGATTTTGAAAATGCAATGAGCTATAATTATTAAAAACCGATCACACGGAAACTTCTCCATAAGTCGTAGACCACGTTCAGTCTGACTCCTTATCGTCCTACCTGTTACCCGTCTTTTAGGTAAACTATTTGTTGTTTGAAACATTTATAGCGTCCGTGCACCCCCCCCTTCCTGTATATTGGTATTAATATTGGCATTTGTGTGGTAGTGAACGTAACTTAATCTCACGTTTATTGCTCCTCTCATTTAATTTTTTAATAACGAAGGTCCTTTTTCTTGAATAGAAGGGTGTGGAGAGGGGTTTCACACATTTTTGTCCTTGTCCTGACGCCTGTATAAATAGCAACACATATGCTAAGGGAGAGGTGGCGAGGTTAGCAACTGGGCAGACTGCTGTTGTTCCAGAATTGACTCTTGCTCAAGTAACTTTTACATGCAAATTCTTCTATTAACGTGTTTACTTTCTTACTTGACTAAAATGGATAGGAAATGTTTTGGCAGTTAATTTGTTCTGTTACCTTTCCTTTTCACATTCTTACTATCAGTGCTTTCTGGCCTACGTACTGAAATAGAAAGAGTAATGCCTTGGTGTTGAGAAGTATTAGTTTGTTGCTGAGCAAGAACGGGTTGGCAAGGTTTTTGGTATTGGCCCGTCTCACACGAATACTAGTGAAAAAAGAAAGTGTAGAATAGATGTTTGTTATAAGGAGAGTGTGCAACTGAACATTTTTTTAAAATTTTAGCCACCCAGTTTTATTTCCTGAATACATTTTTTGAAAATTGGAACTTTTTTTACAGTGGCTTCCAGAATCCCCTCGCTATTTAATAACTGCTGGTAAATTCAATGACGCAGTAAAGGTTTTACACAGGATAGCAAAAGACAACAGAAAAGAAGTTCCAGAAGGACAGCTCATTGTTTCTGATATACAGGTGAGTTGATTAATTGTAAATGAAGATGTGTTTTTAAAGTTTGTGATGATTTCCTTTTTAAGGTGATGTAAGGTGAATTTTAGAGTACCGCTAGTGATAAAGCTAACTGTAATAGAAATAGTGTTGTTTCAGTTCTCGAAGGGTACTATCTGTATTTGAAATAGTGCTAATGAAAGCAGGATAGCGATAGACCTTCATATAACTATGCAAGAGGTCCTCGAGTTGACCTGCATAACTCCGCAGGAACATACGGAGCCAACTTTTCCTCCCGTTAAAATGGAACACCATCCGAGTTTATACTTGTTTTCATGGAAGACTTTGGAGATGGATGACAAACTCCAAGACATAAAACACGATAAGAAAAACAAAAATAATCAAATAACGAAGAACTCTGGTGTTGACACAAAAGTGGCGCCTTGGCTTGCTAATGATTAACGTCATGAAAAGGTATATATATATGTATATATATATATATATATATATACAAGGGCGAAACAGTACTGTCTGTAGCTTGAGTATATATATATATATATATATATATATATATAAAGATAGATAGATATATTATATATATATTTTTTTGAGATAATCTTTTACCGTTATTTTTTATTTCTAAAATTTTTAATCTGCTCCTGTAATGATTTATTTTTCACATTTTTTGTAATTTTGATGATTAATAAATAGAAAGGTGAAATGATTGATTGGCCATTGCATAAACATGACTAATATGCTAAAAAAGAGCTTACTGTAATTATTCTAATTTAACGCGGATTGTCAAAAATGGCCAAATGTTTGTAATTAATCGCTTCTAATTATTAACGCGAATCACAAATTTCAAGCATTTTATTTGCCTCTAATTTAACGCGGATCTGAAAATTTTAAGAGAACAGACACTGGTTTCTATTTGCGAAAATATATATATTTTTATGTAAATTGAAGTATTCATCTACGAAAAAGGATCATCATCTTCTTCATCATCCTCAGCATTAAGGCTTTCCTGAGCCTTTTCCATACATTTTTGGAAAAATTCTCCGTTACGAACCCTTTCAGGGTCCGAAGAAGTTATTCCACAAACTTCGAAGGATTTTTTCACCATGTCCTTTTTCTGGGCAAGATAGTCGTATCCTTCTTTGACCCAGTCAACCATCTGCTGGCGAGTTGGCACCGGAATTTTGTTGTTACTGCTATTTCCATCAGGGAAGTCTTCAACAACACTTGAAATGTACTGGGCCCAACATTTTCTCAAAACGGGTTTGAAGGCCTGGTTTAGGCATACATCAATCGGTTGGCACTTTGAAGTACACCCGGCTGGTACCTGTAGAATATCAGAATTACTTTCCAATAATTGAGCTTTGACTCCATCAGTCAAATGAACGGAGAAAGCATAAAATGATAACAAGGAATTTTCAAAACCAAGCTTTTTACACTCAACGCGTACACATTTTAACCAAATTTCTTCCACCCAGGTCTTCATCAATCCATCATCCGTCCCTGCCTTGCTCTGCGTCTTAATAACAAAACCAGGAGGAATTTTTAAATCGCGAATAGTTTTATCAGTCTTTCCTTTAAAGATTACCATTGGTGGAAGCATTTCCCCGTCTCTTGTAGCTGACAGAATGATCGTCAGATGTTTCTTTTCGCTTCCTGAAGAGAGACTATTTTCTGAAGATATACCTTAAGGAGGGATTGACGTTCCTGCCTTGTATACTTTCAAGTCAACAAATATGGAAGTTCATGCAAAGCTACCATATCTCGTTTCCAATGCTCCAAAGGTTTACAACGAGTGCAAAAAGGTACGAATTAATAAGAAGAAAAAGAACTAAAGAGCTTGTAAAATTTATTAAAGGAAAAATTCATTTGGAAAAAGATTTTTTTTGAAAAGTAAAAAATGTTTCTTATTTTTTGCGGATGAATGTTTTTGCCTCTAATTATTAACGCGGATTTTTGGTGTTCCAAAGTTGGTATTTAAACGCCTCCAATTATTAACGCTGGTTGGTCAAAATAATTATTTTTACCGCCGCGTTAAATTAGAATAATTACGGTAAAACCCATTGCAGCGAATTTTTTCGTTGCGGTGTTGGACATAGCTTCTGTACGTTGTTTTTGACATTGCTGTTGGTGAACTAACAATACAATGTTATCGTAAAATAGCTGAAAATATCTTTCAAAAATACTTATAAACATGTGAAATTTTTCAGGTTTCTACTACAGTTGAATATACTCTTAAGGAAACAGTATGCTACTGCTTTGCATGGGGATCTTTGTATTCATATTGCTATGTTAAACGAAAACAGAATACGTTCCTTCGTAATTTAGGTTCCCAGAGGGAAAATAACGGATTTATTAGGTAAAGAATGGAGATTCCTGACAATTATTTTATGGACCATCTGGTAAGTGCAAGAAGCTTAATTCCTAATTTGACATAAATAGTATTTCATGGTATAAATTGTAATAAAATTCATCGTATTCACCGTTTAAATTGATATTAGTAGACAGTTTGCTTATTTATTTTAAAATAAGCACGTACTTATTTTAACGAGGACTAAAGTCCTAGTCGTCCCATGATCATTGCTTACCGACCGTAACTATGACAATTTATAGCTTGATGGAGATCATCCAAGCAGCAATATCCGAAAAGACAAAGTTAGTAATTGCGAACCTGAGTATGATTCCACAGATCCTAAACTTTGAGTTGTATGGCTGTACACACAGTATGATTTTATGAAAATGTAAAACGACTTGGTTAAGTATTGAAATCGTGCAGTGACGTAACGCATCCTGTATAGAGCACGTTTTCCCTGAAAGATCTTAATCTTAATCTCTTAATCCGCCCTTACTGTACGCTATTGTGCTGAAACCTTGCGCCTAAAAGTCACAAATACAGCTGGTCAAGGCCGTCAGTAATAATTGGCACTTCGATTATTTGGAAATGGTATCACAGTGTGCTTAATACTGATGGCCTTATTTGCCAGATTAAGGTAGATATTTTTAATGGGAATCATTTACAAGGTCGAGAGAATTTGCATGTAATGATTTTTATCTACTTTCGGTAACCTGGTTTGGAGAAAATAGGCATAATGACTTGGTTTGTAGCCCTTTCATTCGTAGCCAACTTTAATGTGAACAGTGGCTTGATTTTGACGGATACATTATTTTACGGATACATCATGACGGATTACATAATTTCATCGGGGGTCCCCAAAGTATAAAGGGAGTACTGAGGGGAATCGGGACTTGATATTGGGAAAAAATCTTCAACTTCGGTTGAATATATCGCTGGATCAAACAATTTTAAGTATATATATAGTGTAACAATACCATGTTATTTCACTAGTAAGTTTTTCCTACAAAGCATCGCCTCCAGTGCATGGCAAACAGAGCTGTTTTTAACTCTGATTTACGAAAATAATGTCTAAGCTAATTGTACTATTAGATTTCAATGGAATTCCTCTGATACGGCCTGGTTTGAAAGAACGAAGAAAAAGCACGTTACCCCAAGTTCCATTAATTTAGGGATGATCAAGTAGTAACTGTGCATGCTTCATGAAAATTGTTACTCAGGAAACACATTTTTGGTATAAATTTTAGCTTCAAGTATTTTTAGGAAATGCTTTACATTTTTTGTAAGGTTTTGTATTGTCATAGGCTTTGTTTTCTTTTTGTTTGTTAAGAGTGATATACCCATTGTAACTTCTCAATTGTGTAGATGAGTGAAGTGCTCGACCATGATCTTTTCAGTGACACCCCCAGAAATAGATAGCCAGTCAAATCGAATGGTAAACAATTGTTCTAGCCATGCTTCCTCTTTACAAAAGTGCTTCATGCCTTTTTTGCAATATCACTAACTGTCTAAGATCATTTTAGGACCCGCAAATTGGCCATAGCTCTAGACTTACCCATTATTGAAACAGTGGCGTTAGCGACTACGTAAGCATGCCCGATTGGATTCCATAAAATATACCGAATTAAAATTCTAACCCCTTGAAAAAATGGCGAAAAAGCACAAACCAAAATAAAAAGCAGGTTTGTTATCGCCTTTTAATTCCAGTGTGGCCATGTTGTTGCCCTCATTTTGAACTGCGCTTAAATTCATGTGGTAATTACTTTTAATGGGCCTTTAAAACCCATGATGCCTTTTGTTTAAAGCCTCAGTTTCAAGGTGACAAGTTAATGTTTACCGGATAAGGTGGTCATAAACCTTTAAAGATTTCTAATTCCACAAACTTATATGGGAACAGTCAAATGACATTTGCAAACTTCTTTTTTAGAAATCTTAAATGAGCTTCTTTTTGAATTTTATATGTTGGTAATCTCATTTAAATTTTTCATTAAATGTACTTGGAAAATTGTGTAATATTTACTACTTCGGCAGAGAGAATAAATGAAACTGACATCGAGGCTCCAAACCCAGAAGAGTACTTGGTAGTGTGTTATAATAATTTCAACCCCAAAAGACCTCACAGACGCTCAGAATACCCTCAGATTTGTGAGACAAAGCTGGCAGCTACCATATTATTGTCATTTTCATGTTCAATTGCCTTTTCCGTGTTCTGTAGTGTGAATTTTGCAATCCCCATGCTAAAATGGTACCTTTTCACAAATGTTGTTAGTTGCGAGGTCTAACCAATCGCCATTTGTGAACAATTTTTATATTGCCTCGTTTTCGTATGCACAAAACGGAGTTTTAGGTATGTTAAAAAGTTGCATATCGGGTAGCGCAAAGGGTAAAATGCATTGCAAATAACAATAGATGTCGACATTAGTCGCCGTTTTGCCTTTTCTGAAGTGGGACGCGGGTTATTTGGTGTATTTCATTTTACATGCCGTCAGTTGAAAACAATGCATCTTTGTTTTTGTGTTTCTGTTTATTGAAGGTTTACTTGTTCTTTTTGTTATTATGGAATGGTATTACTTACCACTGAAACATTCCAGACCGGAATAAATAGTTGCCACCCGTATCGTAAGTATAAAGCAAACTTTACTTTGATTCATTTGCTAAAATAGGCGACCAACTCCAATTGCTTCAAGAAATATCATTGATATGTTAGCGTAAGGGTCACCCAGAGGCGCCAGACGCTCTTTGAAGCGGCGGGGGCAGGAGCGTACTAAGGCCATCTTGCTGGTTACGACAATTCCAATAAGCGCATATTGTAGGCCATTTCCACATCCGCGCTCTGACTGGTCAGGATGCATCCTGTGACTCGAAGGCAGTAAGCAGGCTGGACTTGGTCTCAACCTCGTCATTTTCATACGTAAAACTAATAGACAGGTTTTTTTACCTTGATCATTTAATGTAGTGTTGGAAATTGTTTATCTAAACCTAAATTCCTAAACTTTTGTGATGGTTTTCTATTTCCGACCGTGCGGAGTTTTTTGCCAACGACGCAAACTTTATGAAACTTGGAGAACTGTCACATAGTGGAGGCAATGTTGTTTCGTTTGACATTCATGGGTTTGACGTCAAATCCGACGCTTATGAATCAATAAAAGGCAAAACTTTATAATGCTACTTTGAATTGTATTAAGATTAAAAGGTCGTATCAGCCACTTGTGAATGCCGGAAGGGTAATTTTCTCAGTAGTCGCATTGCAGCTACCATGATTGACGGTCATCAGAATAGTTTTATTTTATTGCGGTATTTTATTAAATACTTATAACTATTTTCTTTAACATAGAGTCACCAATCACGAATTCTAAAGACGTTCCTCTTTTGTTTCTAAAATCCATCACGTGATATAAAATAGCCCTCTACTCTTCAAGATTTTATACGTTCTTTGTCGATAACCACTTATGGGCTTACCGTTTTCGTTTATTGGGTTGCTAAAAAAATTACACTTCATAACAAGCACGTTTACTCTCTTGTCTACTTTTTTTTGCAGTCGTATGATGTGGACCTTACGGGCAAGGCACCTTCACATGACGTTCCGGTGCCCTATGGGCCGGTTTTTTCCATATCGTGATTTGTCATTTCACACTCCAAGAGAAGATAGTAGTGATAAGGTGTCCCTGCCACCAGTATTTTTTTCGAGATACCGTCTCTGTGTAAGTTCCCAACTAAAGCTGAAGACCCAAACCTGGCCATGCTACACAGTTGCAGTCCGCCAGATGTCAACCTGGAATTTACAACTACGGTTGGTTTATTGTTCTCAGTCTTTTCACTCATAAGATGACTGTCAACCAAGAGTAGTTACCTCATTGTAGTCATAAGACAGACACCGTCGCCGGATGCCAACCCGGTACTTTATGGTCTTGGGGAGAGCTGACAGCTACTACACCTTGCTCAAGGGTGAACTGAAGGTAGTTGTGGCAAGGGGGTAATCTCATTCGCCCACGTCAAAACTTCACCACCAGATGCAGTTTAATGTCAATACCCAGGCCACATTATTATTATTATTATTATTATTTATTTTTTTTTTATTATCATCATCATTTATCATCATTATCATCATCATCATCATCATCATCATCATCATCATCATTAATTTGATTACTATGAAGGTCAGGCGTTCTTGACTAAGCTCCGATAAAAAATGTAGAAAAGTGGATTAATCCATCTTAGCTGCTGTCGTTAATGCTTATGGATTGCTTTTTGTTGGTTTTTAAGCCTGTGGTTGAAGGGTGCCAGAAAAGTTAAAAGCAATTTTCAAGCATGCTTTCGAGTAATGGAAAGACTTATTACACTAGTACTCGAATCCCCATTTTGATTACGATTTTTGTGAAATAACTAGGGTACTATCTGATGCCGAGTGAACTGCTTTTTGAGTATAAAGAGAAACAATGTCGAACGAACATTGCTTCATCGAAAATATTTCATGGGCCATTCATGTGCAGTGCCAACATACAGCTCTGACTCAAAATCATAAAGCTTTTCTCATAACGGTGTGAAATGAAACGTGAATTACCTGAAATATGCTGTCCATGTCCTCAACAAGTAACTTTAATCGAGTACGTCAATGTACAGTTTAAATACTTCAATAAAAAAAAAAAATTCTTTAGTTTGAAAGGTGTTGTTCAATCAGAGTTGAATATGGTGATGAAGGACCGATTTATTGATTTTGAGCTAGAAAAATGCAAGAAAGCAATTGCTGTGATAAGATATGACGGACAATAGCCAGTTACACAGAATCATGATATATCTATTGTTGGGAACGAAGCTTTCTTCAATGTATCTGCAAAGTTCACATCGAATTTTAAAGTAATTGAAAATCCTTGCTTTGATAAATCTTCTGCTATTGCTTCTGTTTTGTGAGAACATTTGCAATCGTGGCATGAGGTGTTTGCTTTGGCGTCTACTTGCCCTTGTGAGAAAAGTTGCAGTTCTGACGGAGTATTTTACGAAGACCTTAAAGAAAGTCTGAACTCTCATTGATGGACGTTAATTAAGATCCTTTATACTATACTAATAAATCGGCGCTTATCTTCATAGTAGAAGAAAAATTTTGATTCCAACCATCTATCAGCATTATGGGATATATCACTACTTCTTGGCAGCTATAAGGTATTGTCCAAGTTGACCTGCAAGAGAATAGAGCAATATTGTTCTGATGCTATAGGAGTTCGGGAGAGAGCTTTTTAAAAAAAGCACGATAGAGATAGACAAAGGCTAATGTTTTCCCTAAATACTGATATAACATTTATTGACTTTGATGATGTTTTCGGTAGTGTCAGTAACGAATTTATCTTCGACACGCTTTTGCGATGTAACATACCTGACAGGTATCGTTGTTTAATTGTAGATCCCCACAAGTACTCTTTTTTTCATTAGTGGCGTCAGGCCATCGGATACATTTTGGATTGTACGTGGAATCAAAACAGCTCACCCACTTATTGCTCTGCTTTTTATTCTTGTTATAGACAGAATCTACAAGCCTATGCTTTCTTCTGCTCTTGTATCGCTCAAAGTAATTTTTTAACCCTATCTTTGATGTAGCGGTATGCAATCTAGACACAGTAAATACCAGCCTGATGCCCCATGCAATTAAGCGAGTCATAACTATTTGCCTAGTTATTGATTTATTGATAGATTTAAGTCGTGATAAAATAAAGTTGAGAACAAACGACAGACCTATCAGATGGCAACCAGTCTTTTCTACTTTTTCGTTGCAATTGATGTTTCCCTTGTCTTTTTGACCTTCGGAAATCAATGGAAAGACAATCCTTCTGTAAAATGACTTCCATTGTAACTGTACACACAGCAATAATGTTTAGTTTTTCAAGGCAAATTACATGGAAAATGGTAACTATGAAACAAAAAATGGCTAACGATTACCATCTTCAAGTCACATGATCAATGACCTGTGCAAAATCCTTTAAGCGTTTGTAAACAAAGAATCAGCAGACATTTAAGAAATATTTCTGGGTACACTCTTAATTTGCATGAGCAAAAAGGGACAAAGTTTAAGTGTTCCACTGTTCGTTGTTACGACAGTGGTTTTCAGTATCTTTCGATTTCTTTTGCCAACTTATACCGTTTCAATAAGTAAGTAAGTAAGTTTTTATTTGCCACAAACATAAAATGAAAAATGTTTACGAATGTTTAAAGAAAAAAGAAAGGCCTAGAAAGTCAATAAATTACAATTTAAAGTTCATTTACAAACTTTTGTATAAATTAATACTAAAAAGAATGTTGCATAAAAATATTACAATTTGAGTTAAAATAAAAATAATGACAGGTCACCCCTAATTGAAGTGGCAGGGATAAGATTAAAAGGTCAAACTGACCTTATTTCCATAATGGTCCCTTAAGAGGTGATTTTTTAATTGAAAAAAAAGGGAGATAAAATTTTAAAATATAAATGTGTTTTAAAATGAGATGTCCTTTTAGAATACCTGGCTCTTTATGAGAGTGAAAACATGAGTTGTCAGTAGTAGATATATATACTGTCTTCTTCTTTCTGTATATTTTGAAAATAGTATTCTTTGGTCTGGTGTTTAAAAGTGTTGACATTGTTAGTAGATTTTAATTCAGATGATAGGTTATTCCATATTTTTGGCCCTAGGTAAGATAGGCATTTTTGGCCTGTGTTGCTTTTATGAGATGGGATATGTAATTTAAACTTTGACCTTCGTGTAACACAACTCTGGTTGACTGGGTGGAATATTTTATCATAATAAACTGGAGCAGTTCCTTTAAAAAATTTCAATATCTTTACACTAATATTTTGATTTACTCTGTGCTTTGTGGGGAGCCAATTTATCTCTTTAAATTCAGTAGCACCAACATGGGCTGTGTTTTTTAAATTCAGATAAAAGCGAATGCATTTGTTTTGTGCAGACTGCATTTTTTTTATCAGTCTCTTATTCAACATGGGGTACCATGAGGAGCATGCATAATCAAAAAGTGGCTGAATGAGGGCATTGAGGAGCAATCTGCGAAGGAAGTTATCTAGAAAGCTTTGTTTTCTATACAGAAATTTCAGTCTATTATTTATTTTTCCAAGTATTTTAGTTCCCATTGATTCCCCAGAAAGATTTTCATCTAGAACACATCCAAGGTATGTGACTTCTGAGTGTTGTTTAATTTCTATATCACCCCTCCTAATGCTAAGACTTTTAATATTTTTGGATTTTTTTCGTCTGAAAAGAATGGATTTGGTTTTATCCTCACCAAAATGAATATTTAATTTGTTTTCCACAAACCAATTGCACAGTGATTCCAAGTTTTTATTTAAGTTTGACTCTATGTGGTCAATATTGTGGTGTCTGACAATTAAGCAGGAGTCATCTGCATAAAGAAGTAGTTCGCAGTCAATAGCCTGAGCCATGTCATTTACATATAGTAGGAATAGTAGTGGACCAAGAATTGACCCTTGAGGTACCCCATATATAACATTACTGGGGTTTGAAAATTCCTTCCCAATGTTGACTGTGAATAATCGGTCCTGAAGGTAAGATTTAAACCACAAAATTGTAGAGCCACTAAAGCCAAGGCATGCCATTTTATCCAGTAAGATTTTATGGTCAATGGTGTCAAATGCTTTTTGGAGGTCAATCAGAACCATGCCTGTAAGCATATCATTTTCAAATCCCTGTTGAATCCTATCACTCAGATAGGATAAGCAAGTGTCTGTTGAGTGGTATGGACGAAAGCCAGATTGGTATTTATATAATATATTGTTATCNAAGAGGTGATTTTTTAATTGAAAAAAAAGGGAGATAAAATTTTAAAATATAAATGTGTTTTAAAATGAGATGTCCTTTTAGAATACCTGGCTCTTTATGAGAGTGAAAACATGAGTTGTCAGTAGTAGATATATATACTGTCTTCTTCTTTCTGTATATTTTGAAAATAGTATTCTTTGGTGTGGTGTTTAAAAGGTTGAGTGTTGAAGTGTTGAGTGTTGAAGTGTTGAGTGTTGAAGTGTTGAGTGTTGAAGTGTTGAGTGTTGAAGTGTTGAATACATTTTAACTGCTGCAATAAGCTTCAAACATAGCACAGCGTAGCTGCTTTCATTAATATAATTATACTTTACTGCTAATTATGTTATCTAGTGTTTAATGCATCGAAAAATGTTGCTTATTGTTTTAACATAACAGCACAAGCAAACTAAAAGTCAGAAAATTCCCGAACTACCGTCAAAACCAAAAACAGGTAAACCAAACGACGATCCGTGTTACAAGTATTAATTATCAGTCGAAACTTTCAACTTCAGTTTTTAAGCAGAATATCCGACCATAAACTGGACACTCTTAAGAATTTTGTTTATTTCGGATTTTGTAACTAGTTTTAATTACTTGCTTGAAGACCAAATAGCGTGAAACTGAGTAACAGCGAAACTGTGGCTTTTTCGAATTTGGATTTGATAGATATGGTATGCGGACTTTAATGTAGAAATTGGAAGCTATGTATCTTTCTTTAATCATGTTTAATTTTTTTAACAGCTGCACATCATACGAATTACCGCTGCGATTGCAAAGTGCTTGGAGTAAGAGATTACGTAGATTTCATGTGGACTTCCGTTGCAGAATTTCCAGGTAAATCGGTAAATCACTGTCCACCATGCAAAAATTGTACTTTTGTACAGGACCATCATTCATGCTCTTTTGCTATTACTGTTAAACAGTCATTTTCATTCTTAAATTTTGATTTAGTTCTGGCTTACGTAGGCGAGGCTGCCTTTCCGATTACATTAGCATGTACATCTCATCTCACCAGATGCAGACCTCACTGAAGTGGATTAACTTTATTCTATAACAGACATTGATGCGGATTTACAAAGGAATGTATAGAATTCAAGATACATTTATCTGGGGTAGCCCACTAAGATTGACTCACCCCCATGTAAATAGGCCCTTCGTCAGCGCAGTTTTTTGTCTGGTCAACAGTACCTATAATTTTTTCCTTACACCTATACCTCTGTTTGTTATTTCATTAATTGTTTTGTTCAATATGACTGCACAAGTTTTTATTTTAGATATGTATGAACTGTTATAGCCACGTAAGCACATCCAGTAAGAATATTACAACATTCATCGAATGTTGTATTATTCCAACAAGGGCCCCCAGGAATAACATCTCACTCTTCGAAGGTGAAAATACTAACTTAAAACAGAATAGCGATAAATCATATCATTGTCTCTGTCCGACAGCCAACATTTTGCTAAGAACTTTCACTAAGTAGGTGCTTTATACAAGTGCCGTCATCATTTTTGCCGTTGGGACAGGCTTATTTTCGAGATGTAGTCAGGTGTTTTACATCACTTTTCTATATACTATTTCTTTTGGTCTTGTATTACATTGTGAAATAAACGTTTTAAGTGTTTTTTATCATGTGAAAACAAGACCTCAAGTGTTTACGTTAGGTTTCTGTTATGTTGAATGAAGCAAGGCTGCATATAAAATTTACAGAACCCATTGGTCTCATGAAACATTTACCGCTGTTAGCTCCTTTCTAGTCTTGGTGCTTGTTTTCAGCGGATAGTTGTGTCTTTTACAATCCAATAAAACATTGTAATCCCTTACCACATGACGCTATGTGTTGTATGTATGGAAGCCAGGCGAATACCTAGGAGTTCGTTGAAGACTTGGAAGAGGAAGAGCCAAAGAGTATGTTTAATTCAGTGGATGACCATGGAAGTAGATGTGGAAAAGAGAAGAAGGAAACTCTACTGCGATAAGCAAGAGTGTCAAGTTTTCGAGTGAGCCCCTCACTGATGGAATAGTAGATTCAACGTCGGATACGATCCAACAGATTGAAAGATTGGGCGGGAGGATCTGCCCTCTTGTGATACTCTCTGGACTGAGAAAGCTTTCTGCAATAAAAAAAAATCCTGCATCTATGCAGCAACAGATTTTGCTATGGCTTAAATGCATCCCTTATTCCATCCAAGATAGATCATTAAAATTCGTGAGAAAAGCCGAAGGACTCACTCATAATTAGTTTAATATCTACAGGCAGGTAATAGACATCTGGAAAAAGCATGAAGGGTATGCCTTAAATAAAAACTGTTTGAGGTATAAAATTTTCGTGTCAAAGAATGCTGCCCAAGAGCCAAGGGTTGAAACTGGAAGCTTTCTTGAACTAAAGAAGTGGGGAAAATACTGGGATTAATGATGTCAAATTCTGAAATATGCCGTATCGTGTTCTTCTGCTGGAAAATACCCGGGACGGCAGAGAAGACAATCTTTCTGATAGGCAGTTGGATCCAGAAAGTTTGCAAGGTCTGATTAGCATTGTACATGTTAACATTTAAAGTACTTTCTAAATAACATCTGTTAGTAGCTGGGTATAAGATGGAGTTAGATTTATGCGTATCCAGTTTGCTAGTCACATTGTACTGATGAATGCTAATGTCCAAGTTGATGGATTTGGGATGGCTAATCATTATACACTCCTTGCTGTAACTCCATAAACTAAGGAAAAATTAGAAATGTTATTAACATTTTAGGTAAAGGTTTTGTTTATACTTTTCCTGCAGGTGTAATACTTACGTTTTTCATTATTGAAAAGCTGGGAAGACGTCGAACAATGATTGCAGAATTTCTTCTTGCCAGTGTATTTTTGCTTTTGATGTTTATATGCAGCACAAGGTAAGTTCATAACTGACATCTCTTTATTCTTATCATTAACAACAGAGAACATTTGAAATACAGTACAATGCTCAGAGAAACACATAAGAACAGGTAGTTTTCTTATTTATATTAGTTTACTGTCTGCTATAGCATTTACAATTTTTTAACATATTTTATATTAATATACTAGAATTTTGGATTTTGGTCTTGTTGGTTAGTTGGTTGATCTGTGGAATCAGAAGAATCAAATTTGAAAGCTACTCATCGAAGCTTCAAGGCCTGATGGAGCCATGTAATAAACACACCTGTTAGAGTAGCCAAACAGAAAATAAATGCTGAGGTCTCCTTTACCGTCACCTTACCACCTTAACAATTTAACACCAAAAATTTTAAAAAATGGGCTTTGGTTTTTTGCCTAAAGTAAAATAAAACTCTTTTCTTCCTGCATTTTTGTTACTTAAGCAAGGATTGGTGGAAACTTTTATTTTTTAAAGAAAACGTAAGGTGGTTGTTAAAGGAATCTACTATACCTTTTATTTCATTGTGAAGGAAATTTAGATGTATAAGATACTTCTCTTTTTCGAATTTGCTGTTTGTTTGTTTTAACGTCATTTTTCCCAGAAACTGGGGGTCAGACGGTGCCCTTGATAGGGAGTTGGATTTGGCAGTGAGGAATTTCTTGGCCGGATGCCCTACCTGACGGTAACCAATGGCTTTTTCTTTTGTGAATTCCAATGTCGCCCTTTGGGGAGTCGAACCCTGAACCTCTTGGTTACGGTGCAGTTGTACTAACCATTAAGTCATGGCTCCTTACTTCGTATTTTTGAAATATCTACCTTTTTTTACTGACAGCATTTTGTTTTTGTTATTGTTTGTTTTTATGAAATAAAGATTTGACCTGAAGAAGGGAAAAAACTTGCATGATGTAAAGTTTCCGCTTGTGTGAATCAGCACCAATTAACCACAGTAAAAAGTTACTTGGTGTTCCGAAAGGTGACTCATAAGCTTATCATTTTAATCCGTTCGGCTTTTATAGAGAAACCAAAGAATCAAGATCATCACATTATATTTTTTCGTCGTGATCTTTACGTATTGCCTGTCAGTTCAGGAAACTATGATTGTAACTTAAAAGTCTTTACCTTCTTAATTATTGCTGATTGATATGACAGGTGGAGACCAAAATGCCAGAAGACTAAAATGATGGTGTGTATGAATATTTGAATGAATATATGAATAACATAAGTATAATCTGTTGTAACTTATGCCTTAAAATAATATAGACACTTGCTTCTTTAACGTAAGTCTACATAAAAAATTTCCGTTACCTTCGTTATTCATAACCCTAGGGGTTTTTGGGGTTTTTTTTTTAGTTTTAACGTCATTTTCCTTCACCAATTGGGGCTCAGACGGTGCCCTTTATAGGGACTTTGATTTGGCAGTGAGGAATTTCTTGGCCGGATGCCCTTCCTGACGCCAACCAGNTCGAAGCTTCAAGGCCTGATGGAGCCATGTAATAAACACACCTGTTAGAGTAGCCAAACAGAAAATAAATGCTGAGGTCTCCTTTACCGTCACCTTACCACCTTAACAATTTAACACCAAAAATTTTAAAAAATGGGCTTTGGTTTTTTGCCTAAAGTAAAATAAAACTCTTTTCTTCCTGCATTTTTGTTACTTAAGCAAGGATTGGTGGAAACTTTTATTCTTTAAAGAAAACGTAAGGTGGTTGTTAAAGGAATCTACTATACCTTTTATTTCATTGTGAAGGAAATTTAGATGTATAAGATACTTCTCTTTTTCGAATTTGCTGTTTGTTTGTTTTAACGTCATTTTTCCCAGAAACTGGGGGTCAGACGGTGCCCTTGATAGGGAGTTGGATTTGGCAGTGAGGAATTTCTTGGCCGGATGCCCTACCTGACGGTAACCAATGGCTTTTTCTTTTGTGAATTCCAATGTCGCCCTTTGGGGAGTCGAACCCTGAACCTCTTGGTTACGGTGCAGTTGTACTAACCATTAAGTCATGGCTCCTTACTTCGTATTTTTGAAATATCTACCTTTTTTTACTGACAGCATTTTGTTTTTGTTATTGTTTGTTTTTATGAAATAAAGATTTGACCTGAAGAAGGGAAAAAACTTGCATGATGTAAAGTTTCCGCTTGTGTGAATCAGCACCAATTAACCACAGTAAAAAGTTACTTGGTGTTCCGAAAGGTGACTCATAAGCTTATCATTTTAATCCGTTCGGCTTTTATAGAGAAACCAAAGAATCAAGATCATCACATTATATTTTTTCGTCGTGATCTTTACGTATTGCCTGTCAGTTCAGGAAACTATGATTGTAACTTAAAAGTCTTTACCTTCTTAATTATTGCTGATTGATATGACAGGTGGAGACCAAAATGCCAGAAGACTAAAATGATGGTGTGTATGAATATTTGAATGAATATATGAATAACATAAGTATAATCTGTTGTAACTTATGCCTTAAAATAATATAGACACTTGCTTCTTTAACGTAAGTCTACATAAAAAATTTCCGTTACCTTCGTTATTCATAACCCTAGGGGTTTTTGGGGTTTTTTTTTTAGTTTTAACGTCATTTTCCTTCACCAATTGGGGCTCAGACGGTGCCCTTTATAGGGACTTTGATTTGGCAGTGAGGAATTTCTTGGCCGGATGCCCTTCCTGACGCCAACCAGTGGCTTTTTCTTTTTTAAAGTTCCGAAATCTCCTCGCGAGCTGGGGGAACCGAACCCGTAACTTCTTGGTTACTGTGCAACTGCACTAACCATTAAGTCACGGCTCCTCTTTCACAACCCTAGTATTGCTTAAAAAAATAATAATGTAATAGCTTGAACCTGGATGAGTGATGACGTTCTTTTCCTAAAGTGGCGCTTTTAATTTTAAATAATACCTATAATCAGTTTTTGTTACTTTTGTTTAATTCTTTTTACCTTTAGAGGAGTATTCGTTGCATTTATGTTTGGTGCGCGTGCTTTAGTGACCGGGGTCTTTCAAGCTGCTTATGTCTATACCCCAGAGGTAAGTCTTAAATTTGGACAATTATGTTGTTCAACACAAAGGGAAATTTATGAAATGTTGGTTTAAAAAAATCGGAATTTTCTGCGTAAGCCAGTGTAATCTTGTACTTTTATTTGCCCTTGCCACAACAAAAAAATAGTTACATTATTGGAAATCAATCTGGCTTCCTTCCATTAGGGCAGGTATATTAAGTTTTGTTATCCAAGCTTGTTTATGATGCTGTACGAAGAATAACACAAAGGCAGACTGCATTTTTCAGGGGTGTAATTGATAGGGGGCTTGGAGCTCAAGCCCCCCAAAGGTTTGAACAAGAGACAAAAAATTTTAACACAAAGTTTATAAATAATGATCGTAAAAATGTAACACAATTCAGTCTCACCTAGGTCTTTGCCACTTTAAAATCCCTTGTCGGAAATAACAAAAAGAATTAAGCTTGCCATGTCAACAGAGTTGTTGAAGTTTGGGGAATGAAAAACTTCTAACTTTGGATAAGAAGCAAGAAGATACATTTTTTTCTGATTTGGCTTCTAGAACTAGAAAAAGGCAATTAAAAAGTTCATTGCTTATGCTTCTTTCTTGGTCCTCGCCTATGTCAAAGAAGTATTAGTCAAACAAACCCGTATCGGTTAACAATTGAATCAAACTGTACCATTAGAAACATGAGAACTTTCAGTGTTTGCTGAAAGTAATTGAGTGTATTCAATATGTTGGGATACAATGTATGGTATTTCAACACTGTTGTGAAGATTTGGGCACTTTCTACCTTCTCGTAAAACAAAGGGCGAAAGATGGCGAGGCATTGCTGACATAGCTCAGGAAAACATATGATCGCTGCATAACTCTGAAGAACAGAATGAGACAATAAAGCTCTTACATCTATGGCTTCCTCTGAGTCCATAAAGTTCAGAATTTTCAAGAATAAAGCTTCTATCCCCAAGTACCATTCGCAAATTTGCGCCAGAGAAAGTTATTGTTACAGCATATTGTTAATTGTACCCACTTTGTAACAAAAGAGTTTGTGATACGCAAGAAGTTTATTTTGTTATTTTCTGTGAAACAATGGAATTGCAGCAGTAATAAAAGATGTTTGGCTTCGAAATCAGATGGAAAGGCTAAGTTCTGTGATGGCTGCACGACAGTGACAGACAAGTCGGAGTTGCTTCAATCATAAAGAAGGATACGCCCATTGACCTTTTACCTATTGGTACTACCACGCCCTAAATTTAGCAGTTGGCAATAGTAGAAGTCTGTTCTATTGATGCAAGACACATGATGCATGTGAACTTACGAAGTTAGAAAAGTACTCAGCAAAGAGACAAACTGCTCAGAAGAAAAAACAAGAAGAGCTCAGGATAGACAATTTACAGTTGCCAGTTGATAATAAGAAAGGATCTGAAACCATTTCAAAGTTAAGTATGTTCTCCCCGACAAGATAGACAGTTAAAACCGAGGCCCTTCAGTCAATCTTGCAGAATTATGTAACATTGTTGCGAATGTTAGAGTTTTGGAAAAACCCACGTCAAACCTCTGATCCGAATACAAGAGCACGAGCTGGTGACATCAAGGAATCGATAAAGTCCTTCAAGTTTCTATATCGATTAAAACTAGCTGCACTCATTCTCGACCATTCTGATATTCTCAGTCAGGCTCTTTAAAAGAAGGAAATTATTGCAACTGATGGCCAGCTTATTTGTCATAACATTCAGGTTTTTATGAGCGTGTGAAAATACTCTGGCGTTTTTTCAAAGTGTAAAATGTGGTCCACAGAGACCTGGTGTAATTAAGTGAGTCTTATCTCTTCAAATAAGATATTCCAAGTCATCTGAAAGCTGGATCTACCGCCTGTCATCACCCTGCCGTTGATTTTATAATTCTATCTATCGAAGAAGGAATGATCAACGTGACTACAAACTGTATATTCACTAAAGCAGATGCTCATAAAAGGCGCTTCTGGCAAAGATTTTCAGAAGCATGTGAGTCACGTAAAAGGATTTCCAGACTATGATACAACCTTGTTGGTGGTAAAGCTGGGCATTTGAAAATAATTTTTGAAGTACTTCCCACCACGCTGCAAGATTTGGTCAATCATCCCAAAAAGCAGAGTTAGCGCAGGAGTCATTGTTGGACCAGGTTTACAAATTAGCACGACATTGTCTTGTTATGCCTGCGACCATTGTTAAAAGCGAGTCCTTCGTCACGTAAATGAGAGAAGAGAGAGAAGAGCAGTAGTGTTTGCTCAAATGTGGGAAAGTCGTCACGTAAATGAGAAAAATGAAAACCTATTTGAGAAACACTGTGACACAAAATAGATTTAATTATTTGATGTGCTGAAGAACCTATGCTGTAGAACTCAATAATGTTGATCTTAAAGGTGTATTGGATAAATTCATTGATTCTTCAGAGAGAAGAGCAGTAGTGTTTGGTCAAATGTGGGAAATTAGTATGTGTTTTCATTGTCTTGCAATTTTTTGATGCAGCCTTTGACCTTTGATTGAAAAACTAGTTGCTTTGAATTCTACTTTAAGATTTAGCTATACAAGTTATTTATGTTGTGTTATTTACAGGAACAAATAATCTAAAATGAATTAACTGTGACTACTATTACCCCTCAAAAAATTAACATTAACATCCCAACAAATGGTCTAAAAAGGCCTATATCTCAAGAATAATAATTTTGAAAATTGAAATATTGCAAGTAAGATTCTCCTTGTCCAGAGTTGGTTATTTATATATGTATATATATATTGCAGGATTTTGAACAACTCTGTCAACACATTTCACTTTCACTCATAAAACAGAAATCCAGGCAAACATTTTGTATTCGTGAATTTTTAAGCAATTTTACGTGCTCAATTGCTTGTGCAAAGACTGTAAGTTCAAGTTAAACTTCAAAGTTCTTTGTCTGTGATTAGCAAACTGCAAGTTGGCACAAATGTTGATTGTTTTGATTGCTCGGACGTCAAAAATTAATTTTAGTTTAAAATATGACATTCAGTGTAAAAAGGGTACAATTTCTCACAAGAGGTAGTTCAAAAGTATGTATGTATGTATGTATGTATGTATGTATGTATGTATGTATGTATGTATGTATGTATGTATGTATGTATGTATGTATGTATTTATATATATATTTATATATGTATATATATGTTTGTGTAATTCTGTGTAAAAATATTAGTCGATACACTAGAAACTAAAAGTGTTCAATACATTTATATAATTTATAAAATATTAAAATATTAACAGCTGACGGCTTCTAAAATAACTTAAGTTTCACGCACGTAGCAATGCAATCATCATATTGACTACAAATGTCTGGCTAGGTCTATTTATGGTGGCTTCAAGTTGACAAGATAATATTTGTTCATATGCCTACATCTGTTCAATACTTCAGTGCGCTTGCTCTAAGGACTGGTTTTGTCTGAACTTTGAAATAGACCATCTTATGGAAAAAGATTTACCCGTTCCTTAAAGTCCCAAGCGTATTTCGATAAAGCTGTGCTATGTGCGTACCTTTGGTTTTCAACGGTTGCTTGTGGTTTCCGTAGTGTGTTTTGAATTCGGGTTCCGCCTTGCCAGTATATGCTTTATTTATTCCATATGTCATCAGAGAATACCCCAGCTTTGTAAAAAAAGGTGTTGGAATTAAGGCATTTACCTCCAAAAAACATTAGAACCTAGGAACGTCGGCCGGATAAGGAAAGAGTTTTCCGAAATCTTCAAGGATTTTGGGTTGAAAATTACCCCCCTCCCTCAAGCCAGCCTGAAGATCATTAACTTTTTAGATATAACACGACTCGTCTAGCGCCAAATTCTTTCCGTATAGGAAGCTTTATAAAGGTTCCCCATACGTAAACGCACAATCCAACCACCCGCCTCTCATTTTGAAACAACTACCCATCAAATTAATAACGAATTTCGGCATTACCGTGCTATGATATTAATTTTAGTGAAGCAGCATCTTTCTACGAGAAGGCTTTGGAAAAAGAAAATCTTTTCCCTAAACTCATTAAAAAGCAATTCCACAAGGACCACATTTTACACAGGGTTTTCAACAAAAACACATACAAAGCTCTTACACTGGCTCTTCCAAACAGGGTGGTGATGACACTATTTCGAGCTGAGACTGGATGGTGTGATGCATTGTTGAGGTACTGGTCAGTGTGGGTTGGTTTCCTGTAGATGGTAACGGAAATACTGCGATCTGCCTGCCTCTTTACTAGGACATCCAGGAAGGGTATTTCTCTTCGTTTTTCTTTCTCCGTGGTGAATGTGATATTTGAGTGCATGCTGTTGATGTGTTCAAAGAAACCTTGTAGGTGATCCTTTTTTATGATTGTAAAGACACCATCAACGTACCTTTCCCATACAGTTGACCCTTGGTCTGCTGTTGATAATGCCGTGGTTTCAAATGCTTGCATGAACATTTCAGCAATAACCGAGGATGTAGGGGCTCCCATGGGTACACTGTTTGTTTGTGTGTAGATGTCATTGTTGAAGAGGAAGCATGTGTTGGTGAGAAGTATTCGTAGTAGGTCCAGGATATTTGAAGGTTTCAGTGTGGTTCTTGATGGCAATGAATCATCATGTTTAAGAAGGTCCTTTACAATTTGGAAGGTGTCGTCAATGGGGATGCTTGTATATAATGATGTGACATCAAAGGAGACCATGATTTCATCTTCTTGGATTCTTTGGTGTGTAATGAAGGCGGCAAAATCAGTGCTGTTGTTGCAGTGGTGTGGATTCATCTTTGTGTAGGGACGCAGAAGGTCAGCTATGTAACGTGAAAGTGAGTGAAGCGGACTTTCAGAGTAAGCGACGATCGGACGTATTAGAACATTAGGTTTATGTACTTTTGATAATCCATAGAACCGTGGTAAAGCCGAATCTTTAGGCTTTAATCTGTGGTAGAGGCAGTTATCAAGGAGATGGTTTTTCTGTAACGTAATTAGTGCTTTGCTGACTTTGGTCTTGACTGAGTTTATGGGGCTGCACTTAACCATGGTATATGGTTCGTTATTGAGATGCTCCTGGCTCACGGCATTATCAACAGCAGACCAAGGGTCAACTGTATGGGAAAGGTACGTTGATGGTGTCTTTACAATCATAAAAAAGGATCACCTACAAGGTTTCTTTGAACACATCAACAGCATGCACTCAAATATCACATTCACCACGGAGAAAGAAAAACGAAGAGAAATACCCTTCCTGGATGTCCTAGTAAAGAGGCAGGCAGATCGCAGCATTTCCGTTACCATCTACAGGAAACCAACCCACACTGACCAGTACCTCAACAATGCATCACACCATCCAGTCTCAGCTCGAAATAGTGTCATCACCACCCTGTTTGGAAGAGCAAGAAGCATTATTTCTAACCCACATGACCTTAGAAAAGAAGAAAGACACCTTCAAAGGGTTCTCTTATCCAATGGATACCA
>RDPX01000041.1:2989100-3003026 GCA_003991215.1 Morbakka virulenta
TATCTAATCATTTCAGTAGCCTGACGATGGGAGAAGTATCTCTCGAAACGTAGCTCGAAAAAGCTTACGACTCATGACATGATAAAGCTCTTACACTTACAAAGTCAGTTATGGTTGGATGATTAGCATGTATTTCGTTATTAGGAGTCACAAAGACAAAAGTTTAAGGCCTAATCTAGCAAAACCCATCAGGGAATCTAAACGCCGAGAATTGCCCATTTGAAGGTAAATGCTCTAATTCCAGCACTGTTTACAAAGCCGAGGTATTCTCTGATGGCATGCAGAATATAGCATATTTGCATGATGGAACGCGAATTCAAAACACTCTACGGAGACCACAAGCAAACGTTTAAAATTTGGAGTTACATGCATGCCACAGCTCTATCGAAATATGCATGAGATTTTAAGAAAGCGGGTAAATCTGGAAAAAATGGAATTTGGAGTGCAAATAAAAGCAGTCTTTGGAACAAGTGCACTGAATTTTTGAAGTGTAAGCATACGAAAAAATATTATGCTGTCACCGTCCAAGCCATCATAATTAGATTCAACCAGGCATCTGCAATCAATCTAATGATGGCATTGCAACTTGCTTCAAATTTGAGTTATTTTGGTAGTCCTTAGTTGTTAATATTTTTAAATATTATATATATATATATATATTGTTTCGAAATAGAAGTGGAGAAAATTTGGTGCTGTATAAACAAGGCTCTGAGCCACAGCACCCAGAAAAGCACTAATGAAACTGTATTAATGGCAGACACTACATATTAAGTAAAAGGCTGTTCTGCCCAACTTGGCTTAAAATACCGTTATGTAGCCAGAGAATCTCAAATTCCTTTTGAGGCCATTTTGGGGCCGAAAAGCTGTATAGATACGATAATACCGGGTGGCTGAGCCGTTGTTAGTAATTTGGTAAACACCTTTGCACTGACATATTGGCACAACTAACAAATTAATTTGTTCTCGAAATCGTTTGCATGTAAATGTAAGGGACAAGCTGCTGTATTGTACTGACTAAAACTAGACCCTACCACCGTACCTGACGTCATGCGAACAACAGCTTTGTTAACGTGCCTTGGATATTTGGTTGGTTTAGGGAACTAGATAATTTGTACTAAATAGCCTCATCTAGTACATCGTTACTGAAAGACGTCTACTTAACTTTATCTATTTCACCTGGTAATGTATCAGGAGAACAAATAAGGACAGCGCAATGGACCAAACATTTTATGAGACCAATTTTGAATAACTGGAACCAAAGCTAGCCCACCTTTCACTTGGCTGGATAAAATTTGACTGGGCAACAAATCTGTTTTTGAAAGCGATAGGAAATTCAAAAACGGTAAACATCCATCTTCCTCTGTTCCAGTTTTTGAAAACTAACAATAGATGAAATTTAAGACTAATAAATTTAGTCATTATTTTTTCTTTTGTTAATGATGCAAAGGTTGTCATTGGTTGATCTGGAACAAGCAAGGACTTCCTTATATTTTCTTTATCTTTTTATCCGCTTTTCTTTATCTTTTTATCCACTTTTCTTTATATTTTTCATCTTTGTTTTAACCATTTTGTACCTTTACTTACCTTTTACTTCTACTTTAAGAAATATTTCTCGTTATATTTCCTACAGGTATTTCCAACAACCGTAAGGGCAATAGGACTGGGAACATGCAGTTCGATTGGCAGAATAGGTGCGATGCTAACACCATTTGTAGCTCAGGTAAGTTATATCTTTTAACTTAACAACTATGTTGTATTTAAGGTACGAAATGCAGTCACTAGAATCAACTTGGATAAAATGGTTTGGAGCTCCACATTGCGTCCCTGATTTCTTTTTTCCAATGCAGATGTTAAGACAAAATGGATATCTTTTAACTGCAGGAAAGCTGTTGGACTTATTTCTTAGGATTATTCCCACCAAATAGGTACAACAGGTTTCCACAGACTAACTTTTGTGTGTTGTGTTTTACATTATCGATACGGGTGATATTTGCTGGTGTCCTGTTGGCACTAGCTTTTCAAAAGACTGGGTTGTAAAAAAAGAAATATGTGATTTGTTGTAAATTTGTTCTTTCGTTTTGGACTATTATGAATTTAATGGAGAAGTTAGACCTGTTAACCCAAGTGTAAAAAATTTTTTGAAGAATCTTCTTATGGTAACAACTGTCGTATTTGGTCTTGTTACTCTACAACAATCTTCAAAAGTAATTCGATATGGAGGACCACTTGCACAACATAGAATTTTTTATGTTCTTACTGGAAAATGTATGCCTTCAATATAGTCCTCATTTATTGTTTCCACGGACCTGGTTTACCCCGTGGTTTAAGCTTTTTTGCTATACTCAATTGTTATCTCGGCAACAGTGAAAATAGTGTTTTTCAGTACTGTGAGGATGGTTTCGTCTATACTAACAGCCATTCTTCATTTTAACCTAACGTCATCGACAAGTTGTATACCTCGTCTACCATTATGTAGATATTTAATGGTCTTTGGGAGGTGGGGGTGGACAAGAGAACGTCCTGTGACTATTAGTTTTACTGTATTTGCAACTAGAGGATGTGTGATTAAAATGAGTTTTCATAGGGTCAGTTGTCACGTAGAGTTGCATATTTTTGGTCAAGCTTGTCAGAACCTTAACTCAAATATAAACAGTTGAGAAATGCAACAGAACCATGACTCTGGCTCAGAGTGATGTAAAAAAGAAATTGTACGTATCTGTTCTGTTAGTAACTAGCTTTAAGTAAAAGACTAAAAGTAAAATAATTTATCATATATTTGGGTTTGTTGCACTGCACTTCGTGTCGCCACAAGCGTCAGTCCGTCGTCAGAATTTTCTACTTGCTTTAAAAAGATTGGTTTTCAGAGCTCATTGCAAGATTGACCTTACGGATTAAAAAATCATTATTTTAGGATCAGGTGAATGATCTAGTCAAATTAGAAACGACATAACACTATAAAAATTCCTTATTGGAATAACGCCACGACTTGCTTCATCTCATTGGTGCTTACAAAGAACAGCTTGAAGTTAAAAGGGTAGAACACTAAGATGATCTTTTATTTTATCAGCATGACGTACATAGAATTCATTTCATTACTAGGTGTACTACGTTCATATGCTGCAATCTCACTTAGGTGAAAGGAATTCGGCAGTTGTTTTCGATTAGACTGAGTTTGTTGATGCTACCGATTTATGTTTATTTATAATATATACACCTGTCAGTCTTCCTGTCAGTCAGTCCATAGTTAAATGTGTGTATGTTTGATGTGGGCGATGGGAGGGTTGAAGATTTATGTAAAACGCCAAAACTATTGTCATTATCGAAACCACTGGCTTGATTAGTGGAATAAATATTGTTGTCGGCTCGTTTTTGAAATGTTCAGCAGGTTTAAAACGTAGTGTGCGAAAGAGGTAGCTAGAAACACTCGGAATATACGTTGGAAGTTGTTTACCTTCTTCTTTTTCTTCTTCTTCTTCTTGCGGTCTTGTTCCATCACTAAGACGGGTTGGCCGCTCGACACAGTCTGCGCCACTTTCCGCGTTCCTTGTACTCCTCCGGATCTGCTCCAACTTGCCTCCTGTCCTCCCCTGTATCATCTCTCCATCTCAGCCTCGGCCTGCCTCTGCTCCTTTTCCCTTAAACTGTCGCCTGCCACGCTTGTTTTATCGGGTTATGTTGACTCCTCCTCTTCACGTGCGAATGATATTTCAACCTTGCTTCTCTTGTCTTGTTAGATATGTTTGTGACGCCAACAAACCTTCGGATGTCTTCGTTGGTGCGGTGCTCCAGGAGTGAAATACACATCCATCTCAACATCTTCATCTCTGTCGCTTCCAGGGCCCTCTTCTCTGCCTTTCTCAGATGCGCCGTCTCCAACCCATATAGTAGCACAGGGCGAATGACTGCTGTATAGACCTTGGTCTTTAGCTTCAAAGGCACCTTTTTATCACAAACTACCCCGCTGACCTCTCTCCATTTTTTCCATGCTCTGCTAATCCTGGCGTTTACCTCTTCCCAGTACCCACCCTGCTCGGATATCACTGAGCCTAGGTAAGAAAATTTTCCCATTTGACTGATTTCGGCATTCTTTGTGTCGCTAATGTTCACGTCTTGTCTTACTTTGCTTGCCACCATGACCTCTGTCTTTTTGCTGTTAACTTTTAGTCCCTTCTTTTCCAATTCTCCCTGCCACAGATAGACCCTTCGCTCTAACTCTTCCTTGCTCTTTGCTGTGACAACGAGATCATCCGGATACAGTATTTCCTCAGGGATGCCGCTTCTGGCCGTTGCACTGACCGTGTCCATGACCACTGAAAACAGAAAAGGGCTCAAGGCAGAACCTTGGCGGAGCCCCACTCTAATTGCAAAAGGTGGTGTACTCTCTCCCGCATTCTGTACCGATGTAGTGCAGTCTTGGTAGAGGCTTTGGATCGTCCTAACTATTTTCTCAGTCACACCTCTCTTCCTTAGGCTCCAGTGTACCACCTCCCTTGGCACTCTGTCGTACTCTTTCTCCAAGTTCACAAAGCAGAGGTATGTATACATTTCCTTCCATCGCTTTCTCCAACTTCTGACTCATAATGTATAAGGCGTCTGTTGTCCCCTTTCCTGGCATGAACTCAAACTGCATCTCATCTATGTTAATTTTACTTCTCAGCCTTTTGTCTATCACTCGCTCATATATTTTCATTGCGTGGTCGAGTAGCTTTATACCTCTAGTTATTACAATCCAGGATATCGCCTTTCTGCTTGTAAATTGGTATGAGCCAACTCTGCCGCCAGTCCTCAGGGAAAGTGCCCTCCTTCTGGAGCAGGTTGAATAGCTCCGTGAGCCATATGACCCCATCATCACCAAGTGTCTTGAACATCTCAGCAGAGACTTCGCTTGGGCCTGTAGCTTTTCCTCCTTTCATATTCCTCAAGGCATTTCTGCCCTCCTCTGTAGTGACCTGGGGTTCTGGACCTTCTACTGCTTGTACTCCTCTTTGTCGTTTTCGGTGTTGTGTAGATTCTGGAAATACTCTTTCCATCTTCCTTTCACATCGGCATCATCGGGTAGTATCTTGCCGTCCCTGTTTTTAATTAGACTAACATCCCCTGTGCTCTATCACGTGCTTTCGCAATCCTAAATACTTTCTTCTGTCCCTCAGCAAATTCCAACTCCCTGTACCAGTTTCTACAGCTCTCCGCTTTTGCATGTGCCACTGCCCTCTTAGCGCCTCTTTTGCAGTCCTTGTAGGCTTCCACAGATTGAGCTGTTTGAGTTCTCCTCATAGATCAATACGGCTCTTTCTTCTTTTTAATGAGAGCCTGTACCATTTCTGTCCACCACC
The DNA here is from genome assembly GCA_003991215.1 of Morbakka virulenta. NCBI lineage: Eukaryota > Metazoa > Cnidaria > Cubozoa > Carybdeida > Carukiidae > Morbakka > Morbakka virulenta. The sequence continues at coordinate 2,994,434 of RDPX01000041.1, forward strand.
ACGTATCTCGATCTGTTGGTTTAGTTCTCTTTTTCCTTCCACAAATTCTGATGGGTTCCCGGATGAGAATAGATTTCATCCTCCTCCATTCTTCGTCTCCGCTGCTCGTCTCTCCTTGCTCCCTTCTCTGAAGGACCGCATTCTTGAACGCTTCTGCCGACATTGCATCCTGCAGTTTCCATACCTTCAGTTTGCCAGGCCTTCGTGCTTGCTTTTTCTTCTTTCGTCTAACCCTCAGATCCATGACTACTAAGCGGTGTTGGCCCACTACAGGTTCTCCAAGTATCACCTTACAATCGCTGACCTCCTTCCGATCACTACATCTAACCATAAGGTAGTTAATCTGACTGCTGTTCCCTCCACTGCTGTATGTTATCTTATGTTCCTCTCTTTTCTGGAACCCTGTGTTGGCAATGAAGAGGTCAAGCGATTCAGCAGTTTCCAATATCTGCCTTCCTTCTATGTTCTGCACCCCATATCCCTGTCCACCGTGGTATCGTTTGAATCCTGTTCCATCTCTGCCCACATGCCCATTTAGGTCTGCTCCAATTATGATCCTCTCTGTAGTAGGTATGTCTCTCACGACGTCTGCCAGCTCCGTTAAAAAGGCCTCCTTTTCGTTTTCCGCGCATCCCACTTGTTGGAGCATATGAACTCACAACGTTGACCATTCCTTCTTCTGTGGCAATCTTTACACTTATAATTCTGTCACTTATCCTCTTCACCTCTACTACGTTGACTTTGATGCCCTCACTTACAATTACCCCAACCCCATTCCTCCGCTTTTCAAAACCATAATAAATCAGCTTGAACCCTTCACCTATCTCCCTTGATCTGTCACCTTTCCATTTAGTCTCTTGTACGCACAGGATGTCAATCTTCCTTCTTATCATGACGTCAGCCAATTCCCGCCTCTTTCCAGTCATGCTACCAACGTTCCATGTTCCTACTCGTATGGACTTCGTCTTCCCTAGTTTCTTTAGCCGCAAGCGGAGCCTTTGCGGTACCCCTTGTCTACTGTTCACAGTATCCGGGGGATGACACTGCGCGTCGCTTATGGGGGACGCCCTAACCATATTGCTAGACTGGTCGAGATTCATTTCATTAATATTTGACAATTTTCTCACCCGGCTGGCAATTGTTTACCTATGAGTGATTAAAAGCTGAAAACGAAACAACTTTAGCACTGAATTTGATCTCCTGGGTTTTTTGTTTAAAGACAAGTTAAACCTTGTGTGATTTCCGAATCCCCCGGTTTGTTTTAAAGAATGAAAGATGAAGATTGAAGTGTGGACGTTCATGCAGATCCTGTCTCAGTACAGTAGACGCAAGAGAGAACATTCAGTAAATGGTTGTTTTTTCCCGATCACGTACGAAATGTGTAATTTTGGTTGATACAATTAGATACAAGTGTTGTGTTTTTAATAAACTGGATATATATTGAATAGTGTAGAGGGCTTCGAAACCATTTCTGACCCTTTACAACTTCACTTGTTTTAGGTATTACTTTCAGCATCATTTTACTATGCCCTTGGAGTTTATCTTTTGCTTGCCATAATATGTGCAGTATTGGCAGGCTGCTTACCGCTCGAGACAAAAGGAAGGCCCCTTGAGGTATGGACCACTTAAAAAATTTATTCAGATGTGTAGGGTAGGATTTATATGCTCTGTTCATGAAATTTACAACGCGTAATGAAATGTGCCTTGACGCTTCACAATGCAATTAGGATTTTGGCGTGATGATTTATTTTTAATGAGTCATTTTTTGGATAATAGATGGTATATGAATGAAAGAAGGTAATAAGGCATAGAATGACATAGCAATTATCCAAAACTTTATTAATGCTAACTACCAGTAGCTCAATTGCCATTTATTTTAAACTTGTGGCAGTACGTAGCAAAGGAGTTGGTTCCATAAGCGTGATGTGAGANGGGACGTTCATGCAGATCCTGTCTCAGTACAGTAGACGCAAGAGAGAACATTCAGTAAACCTTGTGTGATTTCCGAATCCCCCGGTTTGTTTTAAAGAATGAAAATTTTAAAGAATGAAAGATGAAGATTGAAGTGTGGACGTTCATGCAGATCCTGTCTCAGTACAGTAGACGCAAGAGAGAACATTCAGTAAATGGTTGTTTTTTCCCGATCACGTACGAAATGTGTAATTTTGGTTGATACAATTAGATACAAGTGTTGTGTTTTTAATAAACTGGATATATATTGAATAGTGTAGAGGGCTTCGAAACCATTTCTGACCCTTTACAACTTCACTTGTTTTAGGTATTACTTTCAGCATCATTTTACTATGCCCTTGGAGTTTATCTTTTGCTTGCCATAATATGTGCAGTATTGGCAGGCTGCTTACCGCTCGAGACAAAAGGAAGGCCCCTTGAGGTATGGACCACTTAAAAAATTTATTCAGATGTGTAGGGTAGGATTTATATGCTCTGTTCATGAAATTTACAACGCGTAATGAAATGTGCCTTGACGCTTCACAATGCAATTAGGATTTTGGCGTGATGAGTTATTTTTAATGAGTCATTTTTTGGATAATAGATGGTATATGAATGAAAGAAGGTAATAAGGCATAGAATGACATAGCAATTATCCAAAACTTTATTAATGCTAACTACCAGTAGCTCAATTGCCATTTATTTTAAACTTGTGGCAGTACGTAGCAAAGGAGTTGGTTCCATAAGCGTGATGTGAGAAACTATAATTTTATTCGCAACCAATTTTATTTTGCTGGCTCGGGCCACTTTATTGGACCATTACCCGGTTACTTGGAGCTTTTTTGCAGGCGTTACTATTTTTTGGTACAGTGCGGCGAAAAATCTCCAAACAAGTTTTTATAATGTGCCAAGCTACACAATTTATTTTTTGCTCGAGTTAGGAATAACGGAAAGTACTTTAGTACCGTTGAATCTGGTTCAAACAACAAACAAAGAAAAGTAAGGAAGACAATTCAGATAGCACTGGTAAGATAGCTGACCAATGGTTTTTATCAAAGGAAATAATAGCAAAATTGATCAGGGTGGCTGCATGACGAAAGAAAAGCCAAGTCAGTGAGCCGTAGAAATGGAGCTCTTTGATAAAGATATTGATAAAGAGATTCCAGTGACCGAGGATAATGACCATGAGCATTTGTTGAGAAACTTAAGTAAAAGGCCATTTCTTAATCATTTTAAGCTTGGCGGGCAAAGAGGAAATACTAAGGGTACCATATAACAAGAAAGAAAGTTTCTTTGTTGTTATATGGTAGAGTCAGGAATTTTTTCTTGGCTTAAGTCAGAGCACATAATGAAGTACTGTGTTTCTATATACAACAAGAGGGAAAAAAACACGCACCTATGACAAGTTCGAGTTATAATAATGATCACATGGCTAATAACAATAGTTCACCATTGAGAAAAATTATATCCTCCTGAAATAGCATTTGGTTGGGTTAGGCTTTAAAATTAGAAGACAAAGACATCAAAATTGAAATTTGACATATTTTCTTTTCGGGTAAGTGCTGCCGGATACTACTATCAGTTCACGATTATGTGACATTATGTGAAGGGCTTCATATTTTAGATCTGTTTACGTGAGAAAAAGTAAATCTTGTCAGCAAATCTTTTAACCCGGAGTGTTAGGAATTTCATTTTTTCAGTTATCTTTCCCAATAAGCAAGGTTTGAAGCCATTTCTTTTCACGTAACTACTTCCGTATTGGATTTTGTTCTTTTTATTTTTACTTTTAATTTTTATTTATTTATTGGTTTCCTTATCTCCTAATTCTATCTCTAAAAACATGTACAAACACAGTAGTCTCTTATTGATATAAACGAAACGAGGCAGACGCAATACTTTTAGTAGGAACCTCCTGCATGCGAAGCTATCGGTTTACCACGAGGCCAACATTGGTTTCTACTTTTCACGTAGCTTACTCCGTTTTAAAACGTATTTAGAACGTAATGCTTTCCCCGCCAGGAGGCTCATGAGGTTGCAATTCGTTTTTAACTCATTGTTCATTTTATTAAAAATGAATGGCTACTGATACATATTCGTATTTTATTGCTGTCTTTTCGAATTAATTACTTTGATGTTACTACTTAACCAAATTTGTGGATGCACTGTTGATGACCACTATAAATCTGGACTGATAAATTTTGAAATAAAAAATATGGATTTACGTTGGTTAAATGCTAGCAGTTTTGCTGGTAAATTGAAATGGAAATGGTGGATCTTTTAGGTTAGTTAGCTAGGGTACGTCATTGTGGAATGTGAACCACTAATAAATCCATTGAATTATTGAAATATTTTATATGTATTTGTTTACTTAATCTCGTGGATGGCCGACTGCTTGCCGCTGGTGCAAAAAATAAAAGACAAAAGCTCTTTTTAGGAAATTTCACTATTTATTTCATTTGTTTGATATTGTTGACAGAAACTTTCCCGGAGAACAGGGTATTTAGACCTTAACAAGTCTTTCCTGAAAGAGAAAATGACCAAGTTTCTCCTACTTTATTACGCCAAAGTTCACACAATTGACATTTGCAGTAGAGCATTAATACCATGGTTAAACAGGAAAGAGTTAGAGAAAACAAGCAAATCGCCGTTGAGATCTTACATTGGAAGATTATTACAGATAATCTAAAAATATGTCTATCTTTGGAACGCTACGAAATGTACTTCTAATTAGGTTAAAATGACTCATCAAACAATGGGTGGCAGCCTGGTTGACTGCCTGCCTACCTACCTACCTACCTACCTACCTATCTATCTATCTATCTATCTATCTATCTATCTATCTATCTATCTATCTATCTATCTATCTATCTATCTATCTATCTATCTATCTATCTATCTATCTATCTATCTATCTATCTATCTATCTATCTATCTATCTATCTATCTATCTATCTATCTATCTATCTATCTATCTTCTATCTATCTATCTATCTATCTATCTATCTATCTATCTATCTATCTATCTATCTATCTATCTATCTATCTATCTATCTATCTATCTATTTTTATTTCTTTCTTTCTATCTATCTATCCAAAGAGTAAAAAATATCAGCTTCCATCATTTTTAGTGGTATTATTTTAGATCACGTATTTTCACTGCATAGACATAAAAAACCAAACCAGAGAATATTTAAATTTTATGAATTCACTACTCCCATTACCCTGATGCAGAAAAATTAAATTGTTTCGCTGCAGGTATGCCATTTGTTGCAATTTTTCAGTCAAGTGGTCAATACAATATTTTACAAGCCAATCCTGTTTACAGGTAGCCAGTTTTTATGGTCATAACATATTCTGTTCATTACGTAACAAAGTAACAACTACTGTACAGTCTGATTTAAAACATAGCCGCATACACCGACCACTGTAGGTCACGTGACTTACTGCTGTTATCAAATAGTAGTTGTCCGTTCTAGAATACTACTAAAACTAATAATTCCGACACTCCAAGTGTTATGCCTTCGTCGAATTCTGAGAATGTACCCATTTTCAAATCCTGAACCCCAAATATATCTACTTCCTATTTTCTTAAACAGTCCAGGTAATCCTTACCTAGTCTGTCTGACTTGGGATCAGCCAAAACACGTCTNCCATCTATCTATCTATCTATCTATCCATCTATCCATCTATCTATCTATCTATCTATCTGTCTGTATGTCTATCCGTCTATCTATCTATCTATCTATCTATATATCTATATATCTATATCTATTTATCTATCTATTTATTTATCTATCTATCTACTTATCTATCTATCTATCTATCTATCTATCTATCTATCTATCTATCTATCTACTTATCTATCTCTCAATCTATCTATCTACTTATCTATCTATCCATTTATCTATCCATCTATCTGTCCATCCATCTACCTGCCTACCTACCTATTTACCTACTGCATCCTTAAAGTTGCCGATACCTATTGCCAATTTACAAATGCTGCCATTACTATCCATGGAGACAGAATGGTAAGCACTTCACTTTTATTGTTTCCAGAGTTTTTATTTTTTGTTTTTGCACTGGTCAAGATAAGTAGCCCTAATTCAAGATAGTCCCATCATGTTCAATACACATTCACATGTACGATTTTGGCGGTCTGGTGTCAGCACTAGAATTTCCTCTTTGTGGCAAAATTTCACATAAAATGTCGACCTTGTTAAATATCAGTAGACAATGTGGCTGTTGAAAGGGTTAGCATTGTATAGCATTAATTTATACTTTTTCTATAGCATTAATTTATACTTTTTCCATACTTGCAGGATACTACCGAAAGTGAGAGTGTTGCAGTAAGCAAACTTGGATACAACAGATTAAAATAAATTAGAATTTATTTAATAGACATCATAGTCATTTTTGCATTTTATTGGTATTTTTTCAGTTCATGGAATCCATGGACTAATTTCTTTTTGACAATTTGTTTTAAATATTTATGACAAGAAGAATGGGGTCTTTTAGTATTATGGAAAAGTTAAACATTTAAGTACAGATTGGATAATATTTTAGGGAACAGTGCACTGTTTTAATAAATTTTGTTATAATATTTTGTAAAGTTATTATTTGTATTGAGAATACTCACTTTTTTGTAAAAATAAACAAACGGTTTAAATACCAAGTGGACAAATGAGTCGTCAGAACGGTAATTTATTTATCATTGCAGAATGGATTTATGATGTGATATGATTGAGTGCTCCTGTTAGCTCCAGGCATAATGTTTGTTATTGGGATTGTATCACGATGCATTTCCCATTTATTTATTTATTAAATACATGCAGTCTTATGAAAGAGTTTTTACATCGATTAGTAGCAGAAAGATCACGACAGTGAATCTGTTTCCGAACCTGCTGCTGTCACAACTCCTTTAGCTCTGTAATTGGATAAATGATTCGAGTATGTTATTATGCTCAAGCCCTTACTTGCAAGCCTTTATGTAGAACGTAGACTGTAATATCATGACATTTTGAGTACTATTTATTTAGTTCTTTTCAAGATAACAGGTCAGCTCCTGGGTTACTGAAGGCATTGGTTACTCCTTGGTGCTGTCGCAGTTTAATTATATTGTTTTGGATCATATTTCTGACTGGCATTCTAACTGGAAATAGATTGAGTAATACTGTTTACAGATTTACTCATTGTAAATTAGGATGCTGTTAGTTTTAGTTTTAGGTATTACTCTTAAAGAGTTTTATGAAAATAGGATGGTAAATATAGCGGACATCTAGACTCGCTGAGGTTCAATTGGACTTGCAAATGAAGGGATTTTTACCGAGTTGAAAAATGAGACTTTTGCTGTACTTTCACGAGTTCATGGAGCACTTCCTGATTCTCAGTTTAAAGGAGCCTTAAAGCAACCACTTCTTTGCACGATCCCACCAATTTTCTTGTTAGGTAAATAAATGTTTGTTTACAATAATGAATAATAATAATAATAATAATAATAATAATAATAATTATAATAAGAGTAATAATCACCATCATCGTAATGGATATATATTGTGGAAGAATAGTCAAAAGGTTAAAGACCTTAAGGCAAAAATATATTCGTTTTCACATTATACAAAGCATGCCTTTGGTCTTATGTTCTTGACCATTAAGTGAGAACTGGCCGTAGGCCTTATTTAAAGATTAGTCTGGTTTTCCTCAGTGTACAACTGCGACATTGCAATGGTAAGTCAGTAGGGTGATTATGGCAGTGCGCAAACACAGACATCAATATTGCACGTAATGTTTGCAACTATGCATTTCACGTCACTTTTTACAACCATCATTTACCTCTTGTTGTTACTAATAAGGGCGCCAAATCAGCATCATCAAGGAAAGGGTAGGTCATTATTAGACCTGCCGTGGCCCTCCACGAAATTTAGTTATTCTAATCTACCCTGGGTCATCCTATACAGTTCAATTTTTGATTTACTTACTTACTTACTTACGCTCATCCGATTCCTTGAGGTCACGGTGGAATTTTGACATAGTTTGCACGCCAGTGGTTTCTGTCGAACATTGCTACCTTCAGTTCATCATCATTCAGTCCAGTTTCAGAATTAATGAGATGTTTCAATGTCAGATAAGGACGACCAACTCTTCGTCGTTCCTCAGGTTGCCATAGTAAGAGATGGCCCGCAGGTTCCTTGCTACGAACCACGTGACCAGCGAGTTTTAGACGACGAGATTGTACTATCTGAGTGATGGGTGGTAATATACCATAAAGCTGTCTGTTACTGATATGAGCCTGCCACGGAATCCCGTAAATCCTACGTAACATTTTCGTATAGGTTCCATCTAATTGACGACTGCGAGATTTGTTGAGGCTCCAAGATTCAGAACCATACAACAAGATCGTTTCAACACATGCTTTGAAAACTTTAGTTTTTGTTTCTTTTTTCACATTGGATTTCCAAACACGTTGGAGAGAGTGTAGCGTTCCCCAAGCTTGACCGATCCGGACAGTCATATCATAGTTTGTATTGCAATAGCTACCAAGGTATTTAAAATCATTCACTTTCTCTATCCTGATATTGTTAGAAGTGAAGAGTTCAGCGTCAGAAGACGGGTTGATATGCATATATTTTGTCTTAGATGCATTCAA
>RDPX01000041.1:3003399-3020765 GCA_003991215.1 Morbakka virulenta
GCTGTACTTTCACGAGTTCATGGAGCACTTCCTGATTCTCAGTTTAAAGGAGCCTTAAAGCAACCACTTCTTTGCACGATCCCACCAATTTTCTTGTTAGGTAAATAAATGTTTGTTTACAATAATGAATAATAATAATAATAATAATAATAATTATTATTATAATAAGAGTAATAATCACCATCATCGTAATGGATATATATTGTGGAAGAATAGTCAAAAGGTTAAAGACCTTAAGGCAAAAATATATTCGTTTTCACATTATACAAAGCATGCCTTTGGTCTTATGTTCTTGACCATTAAGTGAGAACTGGCCGTAGGCCTTATTTAAAGATTAGTCTGGTTTTCCTCAGTGTACAACTGCGACATTGCAATGGTAAGTCAGTAGGGTGATTATGGCAGTGCGCAAACACAGACATCAATATTGCACGTAATGTTTGCAACTATGCATTTCACGTCACTTTTTACAACCATCATTTACCTCTTGTTGTTACTAATAAGGGCGCCAAATCAGCATCATCAAGGAAAGGGTAGGTCATTATTAGACCTGCCGTGGCCCTCCACGAAATTTAGTTATTCTAATCTACCCTGGGTCATCCTATACAGTTCAATTATTGATTTACCACCACCTAAGTCAATATTTTTGTCACTATAGCGTGTTTTAGACCGACATCTTCCACGGTTACCAAACACAGGCCCTAACAGGAGGTCTCTACCAATACTATCATGTCGGCATGTATGACCGAAAAAGGTCATCTTTCTTTATTAATCATCGTTAAGAGGCGAGTTTTAGGTTTTATTTTGTTGAGAATCCAAGCATTTGTTTTTCGCTCTGTCCAACTTATTCTCAACAATCTACGGAAACACCATCGTTCAAAAGCCGCAATCCTTTTCGAGTCGCTCTTTTTAATTACCCAGCACTCGGATACATACATAGCAATGGAAAAGATTAGGGAGGATAACAACCTCTTTTTAGTATTTAAAGATATGTGACTGACTTTCCAGATGTTTGTTAAAGAGATCATTGCGCTTTTGGCTATGCGGATTCGTCTTCGTATTTCTCCAGTATCATAATAGGAGTTTGCTATCTTGGCACCAAGATAAGTGAATTCGTCAACGTTTTCAATATTTTCTCCGTTGACTTTTATGTGTGTGATCCGTTCTGGTACATTATTTTTCTTTATTTTCATAAATAAGCAAGTAATTTTACCCAGACCAACATGGCTGGGTTGTATGGGTTCAGTAGTAATTGAATCTGGTATTAAAAGACTAAAACTTAATAAGTTTTATTGTACCAGGTACATTTTTTACTTTCGTTTATTCCGTATTGTATTCGTTGTATTGTTCGTTCGTTTTCGTGTCTCGGCTACAGTGTTTCTGCCCAGTAGCGGACATGATTTTGCCGATGGTGTGGGCTCCTCTAAGTCAGTGAAGTTGCAATTTGAGGGGTATGGACATTAAAGGAGGTGGTCCATAGTCTGTGTGGCGTTACAGCTGCAGGTGTCAGATGTTGATAATCCCATTCGTTTCATGAACTAGTACGTTGCCGGTATAGACTGCGCCACGTTGACCAGCCAAGATCGTGGCCAGTAGCAAGTTGTTCTTTGAGTACTACAACTCCGCTTTCAAAAGCTGTTGAGTTTGGTGATTCACCCCATAGTGCCTTCCACATGGTTTCTCGTTGAGGTTGAAAAGATGATATATTTTCATCTGGTATCGACAGGAAGCTTGGTTAAATTTTTTGGCTGCTATTCTTGGCTAAAATGTGAGAGCATTTTTTACACACTATTTTTATTGCCTTGGGTAGTTCAAGGGTACTTTCTTCAGCCTAAGTGTTTACTGATTTAGGTAACTGCTTAATTCACTGCATTTTCCAAACAGATTTTTTAAATGTTTTTCTTTCATACTAAGGGGTTTATTACGTAAAGCCAGTATCAAAATTATCTAGATAAACTAGATAAAAGTATATAGCTAACCTGTTGTATGAAAGATGTTCTATTTGTACTTATTATTTCTTATTTAAAATTTAATTTGTTTATTTTTTCGATGAAATGTAGTTCTTGGAATAAATGTACCATGCACACCCAAATTATAATAGTCACCCAGATATCGTTTTATTGGAGTAATTTAAGGCCCAAATTGTCTTATTTCTGCCATCAAAAGTCATGCTTGGTTATGGCAGTTTCTTGTCCTACAAAAGATTTAGTTCCAGTAGATAGAGCTGGGTTTTTTCTGGGGTGTACAGATCTGATCACAACCAAGTAATGATTTTCCTGACATTGACCGGTTGTGGTTAGCTTAGGAATTAAGATTCGGAACAAAAATTTCTTGCTACAAAAACGTGTGTGTGCACACTTCCCAGTTTGAATTTTTCTAAAATAGGAGTTAAAGTAAACTGAATATTTGTAGTCATCATATTTATGGAACTATGTATACCGATTGATGTATATTGATTGTAAAAAATCTTTGCTGTGTAGAAACAGCCAATTGCAGAAAAAAATCGTTCTAATTTTCTTATGGTTTTGATATTAACTGAAGATTAAGTTAAAACTCGTAGAAGGACCAATTTCATTTTTAAAGAGTGTGTTGTCTGCCCTAGACTTGTTCTATCTGCAGGTCATTTAATTATTTTGTGGAGGTGTAATGTTTTTGACCTAAAACGGAAGTAACGTCGTTATAGGCCAAGCCTGATATACATAGGTTTAGAGAGGATTATCACAGAAAGGAATCTGTAAGCACTTAAACTCCATCAAATAAAGTGCTCGGAGTTGCCTGGTATAGTCTGAACTTGTAATTTAATCATCACGTGCATAAATAGCCTTCCTTCAACTAAAACATGTACTTTGGGCCCAGGTTTTCGTCTTGCTCGACGCCAAGTGCGATCACCCAATGCTCATCTTGTGGTTGTTGATAACTCGTACTAAAATGAGGAGCATTTGTACTGCCGTAAGGAAGTTTTTATCTCCCATTCTTTGGTCGGAAATTGCCAGTATCTCATAAAGTGTTATGTCCTGGCCAAGGCATTGATCCAGGATTTGCAGGGATTGTTTAGATCACGAAGGAGACGAAAAATTAAGACGTGCATCGTGTTCTTTGCACACTGCTAATGTAGGTTGCCCCCCAAGAACATTGCCACCTGGCTTATGTTCACTATGTCAAATTACTATAATGGGTCCTGTTCCTAACTTCTGGGGGTCAGTGGAAGTGAAATAAATTCGAGATTTAGGACTCTGACGGGCATGTTCTCTTTTAAATTTTTACATCCACTAGCATACCTAGCGGTCTTAAAAGTAAAAGGCTGTACTGCAAACTGCTACCCCCTGGCCCAACGTTGACTACAGGTGTCAATGTCCGGAAATTATTGGCAGACTTTATAATATTTCATTTTCCAAGACATGTCTTTGACTTGCATAATTATTGGTCATAGAAGCCTTGATCACAACAATGGATCAATTTGTGATATCAGCATGAAATATTGATAAATCTGATGTGATGAAAAAAATGTAAGATGAAATTACTGAAAGTTGGAAATATTCTTTAAAGCTATATTCATAACATTTTGGTTGTGGGCCCCTGGCTTTAATTCAATCGTGTCCTGCAAAAGTAATAGAGTGTCTTAATTCGACAGCCATTTTGAACAAATTCGTTTGTGTTGCATTTGGAGCGCTTTAAAAGCTGAAATTGAATCTCCATGAAATGTCGGTTTGTAATGTTTTATAAAACAAGGCAGAGACAAAGGAGAGAGTTGTGCGTTTTAAACTTGTACTCACGATGAGAGTCTAAACTAGTTTAAGAATACCATTGCCAGTTCGTACATATACAATATGTACAGCACTTCGTAAACAACAATGGAGTAAAAATGGAAAATTTCAGTTAAACAAATGAAGCTACTCTTCTGTAGGAATTTGACTATGATCATCCTTTTGCCGTGAAAAAATAACAAATAAAGCCAAGCCAACACGCCTGAGAGATCTTTACTTGCATACCATGCTTTTTTATAGTACAGTGGAATACAATTGCTCCTCCAAATAAGGTCAGAGCAGATCTTGGTTGTCATGATCGACCGTCCCTTGTACAATGATGGCGAACAGGTGTGATGGCGGACAAGAAAAAACAGTAGGTATGACGAGAGAAGTAATTTTTTTTTGAGGAATTTTGAAGACCGGACTAGAAGAACGGAAGGGTCAAATGTTGACTTCGATATTAATCTGAGTCCAATTTTTAAATGTCAGGAACTGAATCAGTCCCACTGCACGTATTGTCCAGTGAAGATTAGCTTTCGAAATACACTTCCTTTTAAATACGTAAAGTTTTTTTCTACCAAAACATCTTAAGTGGTAAGCAATCATGCCATTCTTTTTTAGAAGTTTAGATTTATCTGTAGAATAAAACAACTTGTACCTAGCGTTTGCAGAGAAAAACTGTGTTGATTAAGTTCAGCCAATGTAAGAGTACACAAATATATAACACACCATGTACTACTTAACACGAATTCAGTATAATCTTAAAGCTGAAACAGTTCAAAGTAACTGGCTAAGGCAGCTCTATTTAGGAGCTTTCAAGGCAATTCATACTTAGCTATCATCATATTTGCTTTATAGAAAAAGAAATTCGTGTAAGATCATTAATGGTTTTAGACAGCCAGTCACAAAGAGGGGCTGGCTTTCATTGACTCCAAACTAGCAGGCCTTTTCGATCCGCTTTGTCTTTCTTATCGAAAAAAGCTTACTTGAGTTGTGTTGTCTTATTCTGGTGTCTTGGTCCAACAGAAAAGCTTTTTACTTAAATGAACGTAATTTTACTTGCGATATTCAACTTTTGTACCACAAACCATTTATTTAAATTAACGGACTCCAGCAATTTAAGTATTTGAAAATGGTCAGAATGACCAAGCATCTCCTTTCGGAGCTTATTTTCAATTAGCCGCATTTACCTCTCGAGCGCAGAAAACTCGAGAGAATTTCTGTAAAGCAGGAGCATTCGGACTAAAACACCGCTGTCCTTTTGATATCTTGGGCTCATTAAGTCCTCGTGAACTTGAGGAAAAAGTTAAACTCGTACGAGTTTTGCACTGCGTTAGTTTGCTCTTTCTTTAATAGCCAATCACGATTAAGAATTCCCCGAAATGAGATATTCAAAAGATTTACTTGTTTCTGCCTTAAATAATTGTTCTAACAAAATGACTGGTTATTTGAAAGACAACAGTTATGGGATCCTGTCAATCCGTTTGTAGCTTGCTGAATGACTATGGTACAGGTTTGTCAGTCAAAGTAAAGTTCGAAATTATTTTTAACGACTCTCCTTTTTGGGCAACTAGCCAACAATTGGCCGTCTCTTTTAAAACAGAACATAATCAGGGAGGAAAACAATAGAAGCTGGTACACAGAGAAATGAGTCTGTGTCTGAAATGTATCAAACTGGAATGTAAAATGATAAAAACTAAAGTCGTGATACCTTTGTACATAAATAAAGTATTCGTTATTATGAATCATTCCAATTGTTTGTAGCTCAAAGTAGGAACGAATCGATTACGGTCTTCTCCAATAAAAAAGTCCGAAGATTCCTCTTGTTAATGCAAGCTTATTCTTCAAAACTCCATGTGGCTGCAAATATTTTTATATTGATCGGATAATAACCCTTCTTTGTTGAATTGTGATACACAAACTTCCAGGTATCATTCCCACGCTTTGGGAAAGGAACTGCACTGCCCGCTGTCCGAATCACTACAGTCATAAAATTTGGCCACCTGTTACATGGTAAGAAAAACTCAGGTCACTGGCATTTGTTAGGAAATATTGTATTGTACTTCTGCTATTCGATAAAAAGTGTACGTTTGCTTGAAGTTAAATGTATTCCTACTGTTTATTGTCATGGAAGACTTTTAAAACTTGAAGTGAACTCTGATGTTGTTCTTTAATTTTGTTCTAGAGCAAACTGTTTTATATATTCTTTGAACCTCGAAGAATAGCGTCTAGTCTCATCCGAATATTTCTGGCATATATGATAGCCCAAATGGCCCAGGAGTGAGGAAAACGGTATAAATTGTTTCATAAAAGCATTTTAAATTTACTTTTAACGGCTACTAATTGAGGGAGCTGTCAATATCTAGAGTTTGGATCTGGCTTCGACAGCGTCACATTGTTATAGCTCAATTTGGTTGATGTCTTGTCAGCTCTAGGCAGTCTTTAGAGTTCCCTTTTAACTCCTTCTTGGGATACAATACTACAATTTTGTTGCATCAATCAGATGCATAATATTTAGCTGTCTCATGCCACCGAATTCTTGTTTAAGAGGCATAGAACCTTACTCGAAGACATCGTTCTTCAGTAAGATGTCAATAACTTATATTATCAAAATTCAGTATCAGAAAAAGTAAAAAATGACATTGGTTCGAGTCTCTCCAGTTATCTTTCTGTATATTTCATAGGAAGAGGCGGAATGTGTCCAGTTCCACTTTGCATAACGGATAACAATACTCAGTAATTGTTTTTCTTTCTGCTTCATAGGAACGACTTTTTTACAAGAAAAGTAGCATCCAATTCCTTTTGCTACAAAGCCTTAAAAATATTTTGCTACAAGGTGTATCTGAGCTGATAAAGAAATTGGCTTGATTCTCAATAAAGGAACCCGCTTTCGTTTTTTTCTAACCATTGAAAGCAATTTACACGTGTTTTGCTATTTCTCATTCATAAAAAAGGAATTCTTCAACTAAAGGTTTATTTGAATCTCAATTAAACTGCCTTTGCATTTCAAGCTTCAAATAACGTCGGGTATACATGCATTACTTGCTTTAAAATTCAATCAGAAAATGCATTATTCAACTGCTGGCGTCAAACAGCGTGCATACTCCGGTTTATCTCTGAGTAGAGCCAGTAATTAATAAAATAGGCCACACAAGAACACCGTCCTTGTAATTTTTTTATGCTCTACATTTTGCTACGCGGAGATCTTGATGTTTTGACATTTTTCATAAACATCCAGTTGTAGCTTTTCGTTTTGCAGCTCCAGGAAACAGTTTTGAATTTGGCATTTATTATACGGAGTGTGGTCACTTTTCTAGACTAGTCCTAGACACTTGAGTTTTCTTTAATCTTTAAGGATTTCGTTCATTTTGGTTATTCATTTTGTTCATTTTGTTTTGGTCTAATATGACCAAACCTGGTTCTTTACGGGGCCAGGTGAAATTTATTTCTTGATTATGTCTTATGATTGTGATAACTCTAAAATGTTCCATATGGACATAAAAGTATTTAAAAAACTACCAGTTTGCCCCAAAAGAAATGTGAAAGGTTACGAATCTTACCTTAATAGCTTTTTGGTCTTGCTCTGATCTGGGGTGAGGTTTTTTTCATCGAGCAAGCAAAAAATCGAATTCGGCAAAATCTTCGTCCCTGTTAAAATCTTTGGATAGAATAGTAAAGTCTAAACTGTAAAAAAGGACAAACTCTAGTTTCGTAGAGATTGTAACGAAAAAGATTAACAGTATGTTTTGCTTACAGAGTTAGTACTCAATCTGACACAACGATTTGTTTCGAGTTTGTTCCAATTTTAGTTGTGTTTGATAACCGTACTTTTTTTTCACACCATAATCTATGTTTTTAATATTTTCAAAACCCTATCATATCAAACAAGGAAAGATATTTTTTTATATGAAGCCACAGCTTACGGAATTTGTAATTAATTCTAGACAGAATTTCTGGTTTTTGTATTTCATTGGAAGGAGACGTTTTCCCAATTTTGGCTCTTGGTTTTAACTTAGACTTAGAAATGCCAAAATCTCATGAGAGTAAGAACAACACGGAAGGAAATATATTGATGATAAATAAATTATTTAAAGTGCGTAACTTACATATCATCTCAATCAAATGATCCATATCTCCAATGTAAAATTTGGTGCATTATCGTTTGAAGTAGTAAAATAATCGATTTGTGGTACAAAACTTGGATATCGCAATTAAAATAACATTGATTTCGGCCGGAAGCTTTTTCGCTCGCACTCAACATGCGTTTTCTTATTCCGGAATCTTGGTCTAATTGTTATTCAACACCTGTATCTTGAACCGTTTATTTAAAGATTTAAAAATCTGTACTCAGTTTTAAATAAAACAACTTACAAAGTATTCACTGATGGTATTCCTCTTGGTATACAAGGAAATATTCAGACCAATAGGTTTGAAGCCGGGAAGAAACATACTCAAGAACCTTAAGAATTTTAACGTACTTTTTAAAAATTAATAGATCCAGGCAAATTTTAATGGAATAAAATACAGTCACCCTGCTGGTCAAACAGTATAAAAACCAATAATAGATTAGCTACTCGTATATGAATCAAGCTAATGGCAACGCCCTGTAACCGGGAAAATGTCTACCTTACTGCTCATGCGTCATACTTAAAGAACCCATGGAAGAAGCAACTCCAGTGAACTTGTGCTTCGTTTTTTGGCCCATATCTATATGAATACCTACGTATGACAGCAATACAAACCCCCAATAGCTATTTTTTACTTGAAATGAGATATCAACTGGCAAAGATATGTTGTGTATATGATTAAACAAGCTCCTAGAAACTTACAAAGGCTGATAAATGTGATAGAAAACAATGACTGACATCATTTGGAGAAAATATTGTGGATTATTTGACCAAGCCTCATGTGATTAAATTGTTATGGTTTGTTCTTCCTTATTGATTTGTTTAGATTGTAGTTCAGCGCCACTTTAATACGAAAGGTGATTGTTAAAGTTCTGCATTATTACTACACTTCCAGTGACACTTAAAACCATTTAAAGCAAAATCCAGAAGCCTAGATTATTAAATACCTTGAATAGAATAAATTCTTGTCTTAAAACAAAATGGTTTCCAATGAGGATATTTCAACAAAATAAACGTTATCACACTGAGTCTTTCTTTGATGGTACCCCTGGTAAATAGTGGGCCTTTTTTTTTGTCTTTCACATATTCCATCTATGAAAGACCCGAAAAGAAGCAACAAGTCAGGAAAAAGGGGGACAGAAAGCATGCAAGACACTATAAAATGCAGGACATACAGATCGCCCTCCAGGACCCGTGGAAATATCCTTCCTCTCGGGGTGGTCTGGAACCAAAACTCAGCCATCTCAAGATCACCTGTCCCCCCTGGTTGAGTGCTATTGCTTAAAATCCGGCCAATGAGAGACCAGAGCTATGCACTTGATCTTAGCTAATTGGTCATACTACCAGCAGAATTTGCAGACACTGAAAAAGGCAATACAGTAAAATGCTTTATTTATAAACTTTTAAAAACAATTTATTAACTACATTTTGTGCAGTGTTTGTTGATTTGTACAAAACAATCAATACTACCAAGTTGAGCAATTATGAGTTCGATGCTGTTGGTACTGCAGCCCTAAACTTGCTCCCAAACCATTTTTTGATAAAAAGCAACAAGTCATTAATCAATACACAAATCAATAATCTTTGATACGTCTATCATTTTCTTTCCGGGTATTCAATTAGAAATATACTATTGTCTATTCTATAAGATGAACTCGTCAGAGAGTATTTGCTTGGCATTTCCATGCAAATATGGCCGGTTACTTTTGGTATTTTGACGTAGACTTGTCTTTGTTGCTTTCTTCTTAACACCAGAAGCAAGAAAATAGGTCATGATTTTTGTTATCGACTTCCAGACATATACCACTAACTGCCCTTGAGAGAAAACTATTACTGGGTGTACTGATCAGACATAGTTTCTCAAAAGCAGACATTGAACCAATTAGGAGCGATCATAAAGCAATGTAGCCATGCTGACTCTTAATACAAAGATCCCCATGCAAAGCAGTAGCATACTGTTTCCTTAAGAGTATATTCAACTGTAGTAGAAACCTGAAAAATTTCACATGTTTATAAGTATTTTTGAAAGATATTTTCAGCTATTTTACGATAACATTGTATTGTTAGTTCACCAACAGCAATGTCAAAAACAACGTACAGAAGCTTTGTCCAACACCGCAACGTAAAAATTCGCTGCAATGGGTTTTACCGTAATTATTCTAATTTAACGCGGTGGTAAAAATAATTATTTTGACCAACCAGCGTTAATAATTGGAGGCGTTTAAATACCAACTTTGGAACACCAAAAATCCGCGTTAATAATTAGAGGCAAAAACATTCATCCGCAAAAAATAAGAAACATTTTTTACTTTTCAAAAAAAATCTTTTTCCAAATGAATTTTTCCTTTAATAAATTTTACAAGCTCTTTAGTTCTTTTTCTTCTTATTAATTCGTACCTTTTTGCACTCGTTGTAAACCTTTGGAGCATTGGAAACGAGATATGGTAGCTTTGCATGAACTTCCATATTTGTTGACTTGAAAGTATACAAGGCAGGAACGTCAATCCCTCCTTAAGGTATATCTTCAGAAAATAGTCTCTCTTCAGGAAGCGAAAAGAAACATCTGACGATCATTCTGTCAGCTACAAGAGACGGGGAAATGCTTCCACCAATGGTAATCTTTAAAGGAAAGACTGATAAAACTATTCGCGATTTAAAAATTCCTCCTGGTTTTGTTATTAAGACGCAGAGCAAGGCAGGGACGGATGATGGATTGATGAAGACCTGGGTGGAAGAAATTTGGTTAAAACGTGTACGCGTTGAGTGTAAAAAGCTTGGTTTTCAAAATTCCTTGTTATCATTTTATGCTTTCTCCGTTCATTTGACTGATGGAGTCAAAGCTCAATTATTGGAAAGTAATTCTGATATTCTACAGGTACCAGCCGGGTGTACTTCAAAGTGCCAACCGATTGATGTATGCCTAAACCAGGCCTTCAAAGCCGTTTTGAGAAAATGTTGGGCCCAGTACATTTCAAGTGTTGTTGAAGACTTCCCTGATGGAAATAGCAGTAACAACAAAATTCCGGTGCCAACTCGCCAGCAGATGGTTGACTGGGTCAAAGAAGGATACGACTATCTTGCCCAGGGCAAGAAAATGGTGAAAAAATCCTTCGAAGTTTGTAGAATAACTTCGTCGGACCCTGAAAGGGTTCGTAACGGAGAATTTTTCCAAAAATGCATAGAAAAGGCTCAGAAAAGCCTTAATGATGAGGATGAAGAAGAAGATGATGATCATTTTTCGTAGATGAATACTTCAATTTACATCGAAGTATATATTTTCGCAAATAGAAACCAGTGTCTGTTCTCCTAAAATTTTCAGATCCGCGTTAAATTAGAGGCAAATAAAATACTTGAAATTTGTGCTTCGCGTTAATTAGAATCCGCGTTAAATTAGAATAATTACGGTATGCTACAGCCGCAGTGTTAGATTGAGAAAAGAGCGCAAAATCTGGGATATGTAAGAGATATCAAAAACTTTTTAAACAAAATTTGTTCAGAATGTGTAACTCTAGGATGAACGGGGGGGGGGGGCGTTACTGAAGCAACAATTTAAGGTCAAAGAACTATATCACGGGTATTGGTAAATGGAGAAATTTAAGGTAAAATTTATTTCAAAGGTATCGGTGGATAGTAAAAATTAAAGGTCTATTTTTTTCCCAAGGAAAAGATAAATGGTAAAAGCGTCGATTTTGTTCCAAAAGTATTGGTAAATGATAAAATTTAAGGTCAAATTTATATCAAAGGTACAGGTAAATGGTAAAACGTAAAAATTTAAATGGTAAAAAATTTGTATAACCCGCCATACTGTTTTTATTTTTTTAATGCAGCGAGAAGGTCCAAAGCCCTACCTGATATTAGTGCACATTTCATGAATGGATTTTGTAAATGACACTAAATGCATTAACATTAGTGGAAGTGGGTTGGTACAAATTTTTTTCTAACTATTTTTGCAAGCTCTCTCGAACACGTTACACATCTTCAGTGTGGACGTCTATTTCCTGGTATTTTTATAATGTATTTATAATCATTCAATTTTTATATTTTTAATTTTATTCAAATTTCTGACTGGACGCCTTCTTCACCTTGAAAATGGGATTGGCTGCCCCCTAACGCCCCAGAATATGACATCCAAAGTCAGCCTTTTATATCTCATATCCTACCCAGTATAAAGATAGACTCACATTCCAAATTTCAGCTTCCCAGGTTCAGTAGTTTTCTCGTAAATTTACTTCAAACAGACAGACAGACAGACAAAGAGACATACTCACTATTATATATATATAGATTGACATGTTTCCCTGAAGTAGGCAATTCTCAGGATAAGTATTTCATTAAAATCTTAAAGAATGTAACTATTGTTGGTCATGTTCCGAGGAAAATTTCACGACATTGTTATTGTGAATAAAACTCCGGAGCAAAAATGAGAGGCACACCATAACCATTGCGGGCAGTTGTTTCCTGAGCTCCGCGATCTTGACCGTTGACTACATCGATAGTTTTTCGTCTCAGCATAAGGTGCCATGTATTTTCGCTGGATAGAGCATTCCTAATGCTGCTCCTCATGCCTACACCGTGACCCTGATGAGGGTGGCTTTCGAGTGCTAAACCTCGTTAAGAGATAAGGGTCTAAAACCAGCACTACTTATTATCCTATTTGCTGCTAACCTTTATATCTGCAAGGCATCTCCTCATACACCAACTGTTCGACGAGACTTTATATCTCAACACAAGTACATTAAAGTTGTACAGAAAATTCCAACTACAATTTGAAAGGTACTCTTTGGCAACAGACTTCTAAAATGGAATTTCAGATGTGGTTTTTCAAGCCTTTTATACAGTTGGCTAGCAAGCTTGGTTTAAATCGAATTCATACAGTACAGATATGACAATTTTACAGTGTGATAATGCTTTTGAGAAGTCACAAATGTTGCCCCCGATCTCACTAAAAAACTGCCATCGATGCCTCATAACCTAGACAATGTGCGAATGTACTACAGACACCTTAACCTTTCTAAACCATTCTCACTTGAACTGACCTCTTCTGAAAATGTTTTAAAGCTCTTAGAGAAGATTAACCCTAAAAAAGCAAGAGGACTAGATAATATTGATGGAAAATTTCTCAGAGATGGTGCAACTGCTTTAGCAAAGCCAATAACCCAACTATGCAATCTCTCAATCCTGCTATCCACATTTCCTGATGCCTGTAAACATGCAAAACTAACACCAATTTTTAAAAAAGGATCAAAAAGTGATCCCAAAAATTATAGGCCTATTTCTCTGCTTCCACAGCTCTCTAAAATTGTTGAAAAGATTATTCATGGCCAAGTACAAAAGTACCTTGATGATAACAATATATTATATAAATACCAATCTGGCTTTCGTCCATACCACTCAACAGACACTTGCTTATCCTATCTGAGTGATAGGATTCAACAGGGATTTGAAAATGATATGCTTACAGGCATGGTTCTGATTGACCTCCAAAAAGCATTTGACACCATTGACCATAAAATCTTACTGGATAAAATGGCATGCCTTGGCTTTAGTGGCTCTACAATTTTGTGGTTTAAATCTTACCTTCAGGACCGATTATTCACAGTCAACATTGGGAAGGAATTTTCAAACCCCAGTAATGTTACATATGGGGTACCTCAAGGGTCAATTCTTGGTCCACTACTATTCCTACTATATGTAAATGACATGGCTCAGGCTATTGACTGCGAACTACTTCTTTATGCAGATGACTCCTGCTTAATTGTCAGACACCACAATATTGACCACATAGAGTCAAACTTAAATAAAAACTTGGAATCACTGTGCAATTGGTTTGTGGAAAACAAATTAAATATTCATTTTGGTGAGGATAAAACCAAATCCATTCTTTTCAGACGAAAAAAATCCAAAAATATTAAAAGTCTTAGCATTAGGAGGGGTGATATAGAAATTAAACAACACTCAGAAGTCACATACCTTGGATGTGTTCTAGATGAAAATCTTTCTGGGGAATCAATGGGAACTAAAATACTTGGAAAAATAAATAATAGACTGAAATTTCTGTATAGAAAACAAAGCTTTCTAGATAACTTCCTTCGCAGATTGCTCCTCAATGCCCTCATTCAGCCACTTTTTGATTATGCATGCTCCTCATGGTACCCCATGTTGAATAAGAGACTGATAAAAAAAATGCAGTCTGCACAAAACAAATGCATTCGCTTTTATCTGAATTTAAAAAACACAGCCCATGTTGGTGCTACTGAATTTAAAGAGATAAATTGGCTCCCCACAAAGCACAGAGTAAATCAAAATATTAGTGTAAAGATATTGAAATTTTTTAAAGGAACTGCTCCAGTTTATTATGATAAAATATTCCACCCAGTCAACCAGAGTTGTGTTACACGAAGGTCAAAGTTTAAATTACATATCCCATCTCATAAAAGCAACACAGGCCAAAAATGCCTATCTTACCTAGGGCCAAAAATATGGAATAACCTATCATCTGAATTAAAATCTACTAACAATGTCAACACTTTTAAACACCAGACCAAAGAATACTATTTTCAAAATATACAGAAAGAAGAAGACAGTATATATATCTACTACTGACAACTCATGTTTTCACTCTCATAAAGAGCCAGGTATTCTAAAAGGACATCTCATTTTAAAACACATTTATATTTTAAAATTTTATCTCCCTTTTTTTTTCAATTAAAAAATCACCTCTTAAGGGACCATTATGGAAATAAGGTCGGTTTGACCTTTTAATGTTATCCCTGCCACTTCAATTAGGGGTGACCTGTAATTATTTTTATTTTAACTCAAATTGTAATATTTTTATGCAACATTCTTTTTAGTATTAATTTATACAAAAGTTTGTAAATTAACTTTAAATTGTAATTTATTGACTTTCTAGGCCTTTCTTCTTTTTTTTTAAACATTCGTAAACATTTTTCATTTTATGTTTGTGGCAAATAAAAACTTACTTACTTACTTACTTAACAATGGCATTAAAAATCTAAGTATAAAGATAAATTTAATATAAATAGATGTACAAAAGAATATAAAGTACGGAAAGCTCAGTAACCAGTTTTTGCCATACCATCTGAAGCAAGGTTATTTCAGTGATTATAGAAAATATCAATAGTTTACACACCATTGCAAAATTGGAAGTAAGTTAAATAGAAGTAAATCAAAACGTCATAAGATAGAAATCGCTAATCACTGGGAAATATAACGGTCAACTACCAGTACCAGCAGTAAAATTTAAAAAAAAAGCACGACTGGAAATAATTGTTAATCCCTTGAGTGAAACAAGATAAAATGTTTATTTATCAAAAATACAATGACTTGTCTCTCCATATTCCTTTGTATATCACAAAATGGAACAATAAAAGGTTTACTGGAGTGATACCAAAAATTCTGATCAAATGTGCAGCAAAACAAAGTTTCCAAATCCAAAAAGTTTCCAAGAAAATTGTTGATTTTTTCACAAATGCGTAATCACAAAGAGAAACTCCTCCAATAAAATAAAGACTCCTGTCTTTTCGAAGATTGATAGTGTCTTAAAACTGGTAATTCTCCAGCAAGCGTCACCTCAAGAGAATATCGCTAAACCGTTTGTCGTTGACATCTTAGTGTTAACGATAAGAAAAAGCTTTGTTTGGATTGCTTTGTGACGGAAAGCAATACGCCGTTGTTGCGTCTACTTAATATTGGCATTTGAGATTGCATCAACATGAAATTCGTCGTCAGAAATAGGATCATCAGTTGTTTTCTTTACGTGAAAAGCTATTTTTACTGGTTCCATAGGATAGGCGTTACCAGACGTAACAGTTGACTCCGTTTGACCGGATTTTCTTTTGTCTTTGTCAGAAAACATTTGGGCTTTTGGGTCTTTTTTAGAATTCGAAGAGATATTTTTACTATGAGAGCTGGATTGATCTTTTCTTTTTGCGCAAAGCCGTTTTTTCCATTCTCGACGAACATCATTATTTCTTGCGCAATAAAAGATGAAAATAAAAAGCCCTTGTAGAGAATTAACAATACAAAAGAGATATTGAAATGGAAGTCGTAGGTCATCGACGGCAAAGAATGCCAAAATCCAAGTTAATCCAAGTAAAACTGAGCATGCTATTCCTATACGAGCCATGGTGAATGCATCCATTTTTTTATCTTTCGACAGGTTTCTGTCAGAACGCAACCCACGTATAACAAAGCCAAATATAACAAAGTTTATCAACAGCAGAAGTCCTATTGGTAAAACTAATCCGATGTAAAATGGCAAGCCAGATACCATGCAGCTAAAAATTTAAAAATATAATTGATAGCAATAAGCTTTTTATTTTTAAATTAATTTTATGTATAAAGCATATTATGTATAAACTATTAGCTACTATAAATTATGTATAATTTATGTATAAACAAAATAAATTGTAAAACGTTGCGTTTCTTTAAATAAGAGGCTGAGCATCCTGACTATTACCCCAATATTTCAGAACAATCCAGAATTTAGAATATTTGCCCACACTTCGAAACGGAATAATCACACTGATTTCTAATCAAGTTGCAATAGTAAGTAAACTTTTCTCACTTTACGAACCAAACTAGCAAGGTAGAAATGAGGGGTTTTAAGGTAGGGTAAAGGTACAAAAATCTGCAGGGAAGAATAGGCAGGGTCAACGTTCCAGTAGACAATTAAACACAGGTGACATACATTTAAAGTCCAAGAAGGAAATTATTGCAAGGCTTTCGTTTGTCAGATCCAGTTTAGATCAAATAAAAGCGGTAAAACTTGGAAAAATATTAGAAGGAAACCAGAAAACTACTGCCGAAGTGTTTCTATGAGGACAACACCACTGAAAGAAGTAAAACGTAAACACCGAACAAGGTGGAAGCAAGGCAGGTATATTGAAATGATAATTCCTTGAAGAAGGTTAGAATTCTAATTTTATATATAGAAGATCTTTAAATAATGAGCTTCTACCTACTTTGGCTGTGACTAGACTCCTTCTCAAAATCTTCTCGTGAGCGCGCGTGTGTGTGTGTAGTTTCATCTGCAGACACATGTTTTCTGTTCAACTGTTCATCAGTGTAGCTTAAAACATCTGAATGTGTTCTATCCATACAAAGACTCCCATCAATTGCTATTGAGACAATCATGTGGGACAGTGTTGAGTATGCTCACGTCCAGAGGCTAGAAATGGTGATTGGTAAGCGCGATCAAACCACTACAAGAGCAATGAGTGTTGCCTAGTTGGATAAGGATACCGCCATTAATCTTAAGAATGCCCAACAAGACAAAGTAGAGAAGCAAGTGCATTTCAATCTGAAAGCGCGTGTTTCCATGAGAGGAAGAGAGAGAGAGAGAGAGAGAGAGAGAGAGAGAGAGAGAGAGAAAGAGAGGAGAGAGAGAGTGAGAGTAAGAGTGAGAAAGAAAGAGAGTGAGAGTGAGAGAAAGAGAGAATGTGTGTGTGTGTGTGTGAGTGAAAGAGAGAGAGAG
>RDPX01000041.1:3020917-3085065 GCA_003991215.1 Morbakka virulenta
AGAGAGAGAGAGTGAGAGAGAGTGAGAAAGAAAGAAAGAAAGAGAGTGAGAGTGAGAATGAGAAAGAAAGAGAGTGAGAGTGAGAGACAGAGAGAATGTGTGTGTGTGTGTGTGTGTGTGAGAGAGAGAGAGAGAGAGAGAGAGAGAGAGAGAGAGAGAGAGGGAGAGATATGGGAGGAGGAATGGAGTTAGTGAAATTTCTTACCTAGACTAAGCTTTGTTTTAAGATTGCAGAGTTGCTTTAACACCATACGTCTGTTCTGACAGTTTGATATATATTTATAGCTGAAAATAGCTATTGTTTTGTAATTTGGGAAAGTTATTTTGGTATTTCATTAACAACACGCCTTATAAACACTCAGAAAACATTGTCTTTCGGGGGATTTCCATTCATGACGGACCAGAACAAATAGGGAAACAATTAGTAAAGTTATATAGAAAGCATGCAATATACCATCATCAATAAGACTTAGGAAAAGATTTCCTATGCCCTTACATTGGAGATTACATCCTCTTAATTGAGGAAACCCCAAACATGGTAGACCATCCAGTCATACAAGCAAGGGCCCAAAACGCAAAACCCGAACAAGAGGGGTAATAAGGCCACATTTGATATAGCCTACAGTCCCGAGAAACAGCCGAGAGGCAGAAGATGCTTATTTTCATTTAAAATGAATTTTTTCTTCCAACCCACTTTGTTACCATGCCAAGTGTCTTCCCATGGACAGACATATTCCCCAAACTAAACCGAACTTTAAATTGGAGGGATTTAAAGCCAAAGAAATTTAACAACACACCATTAACAATGAACAGTAATAAAACATTAACAATTGGCACACAATTTTGCATTATAAAGAAATAACGATCGAAATTAGCAGGATTTGATGAACTAAGTGCAAACTAAACCTGCTAGTGTTTTCATGACCACTCCTGTTACACAAGATATCTTTAGTTGCTTTAAGTATGAGAAGCCTCTCTCACATTAGGCTCAGTTGATAAGTGGGGTGACGCTAGCACACTAACTTTTAGAAATTAATAAAGGAGTCTTTTTTAAATGGGACAACCATAAAGGCAAGCTACAGTAGTGCTTTAATTATTATAACGGGGTTTTCCCTTTTTTACAGTTAGTCCCCTCCAGAGTTTGGGCTTTGCTACACGTTTTTCCTCCTTTACACTGTAATTTATTGCCCTTTTTGATAAATTCTTGTCTGGAAACGATAAATGGGGAGACGTGAACGCAAATGCTCATATTGGAACTTTGTATGAACCACCGGAAATTTTTATAAATTTACTGACTTGCTGATATGATATAATATAATATGAATAGTAAATCTGTCTTCTAGCACCCTCAGGATTTTCTAAATCATAATTTAATAAAAAATAAAAGTGATAAGGACTTCATTTCGACAACCGTTTTCTCGCCTAACGTGCAAATTCTGTAGAATCACTGTAATCTGGCATAACTATTTGACACACCCCTAGCTTCTCTACCAACTCTCTTCATTTCTTATTCTTTAAAGAGCCCTGATATCACTGACACAATAACATCCAGAACTTATTGAAGCTTTAGATCAGGCATTTGGTCTAACATAGACTTTGTCATAGGAAGCAACTTACGCATGATCTCCATGACAACCTCGTTTATTACCAAGCGGTGATCTATCACGATAGCAAGTACCCTTGATTCATGTGCACATTTCTAGCATCCATGAGATGCTTGAGGATAACAGTCATGAAAGGGACAGTGTTCTTTACAGTTTGATTTGCTGAATGCTGGATTGTCTATCTGATATTTCAAACCGTTTCAACACTATTAAATTATTAGATAAAGTTCCCTCTGAATACCAGGACACTCTTGGTGTATCATATGTGTACTCCAACAAACAAAATTTCATTAAACCACTAAAACAATGGAAAGCTAGGATACAACTAACTGCTTATTTGAGTATGATAAGGCCCGTCATTGATTTGGAGGTGCTTAGAGGCTTGGGTAACTTAGGGGAACTTAGCACCAATGGGCGCTTTCATCTCGAATCGGGTTTTAATCACTTGCATTGCCAAATTTTAAAGGTGTATAAGCATCAATAGCATTTCTATAACTGGTTTAAAAGGTCCTGCCTCCATTTTTCACTGGTCTGGAGGATCGGACTTGGGAAATTCCTTTCCTTCGACACCAGGTTTTAGTAATTACATAAGAAAAAGATTTACGTTGCCAAGGACGTGTCCAACAAAAAACTACAATTTTCGTTCATTCTTGAAAGAAAAAATTTGTAATGTAAGGGGTTAAAAAGTAACCGACAAAACATGAACAAACAACATCAGAAAATGAACCTAAGGAATTGCATCAGGAAATCACGGTGCATAGCAATAAACCAAGTAGAAGGTATTGAAGCTAGGGAGATTCAGGAGTCAACAAAAATGAAGTAACAATTTGGTAACAGAAACAAAACAATTAAAGGCCTTTTTTTAACTCTGCCAAGGAAATATAAAATGTTTATTAGATACCGAAATCAAATGCCTTAGTTTCCAAACCTAGATATGTAAAATAAAGGCCTGATCAAAAGCCTCATCAAAGTTCTGGCTAGACAGATTTTTATCCTCCAAGGGGACATTCTACAACAGGATTACTGAAAAAAACATCTGATTATCAGGCAAACCTTGCATTTTTATGTGACAATTTTTCCAAATAGTATTTATCTGAACAAAATAGTAGTATTTAATTTTAATATAAAAGATATATCTATAGTACAAGTTGAGTTGTCATTATTGTTCAGAAATGACCAAAGAACTATATGCAAACAAAGTGTCCATTTATCAAGAAGATCAAAAGCTGTTTCAGGACAAAGTTAAGGCATGTACCTCATTGCCTGTTTTGTTTGCTGCAACTATTAGAATAATACATTAACTGCTTACGGAATGTGGTTTATAAGTATTAATTCTATTATACTACACATGTCATATATGATAAGTAATACACAGAATTAATAGTTTATGGTATATAATATCAGGAGTATAAAATTTTTCACAGGCTCACTTGATAGGCTAAAAAATAAAAAAACTTTACTGGAAAAAAGGAATCATATTTAAATGTATCTAATACATATCATCATAAATTTGAATTATATCTGTTTATATTAATTTGTTATAAATACAAGCAAACAAACAAATAAATGTATATGTATAATTAATCGTATTTGGATAAATAAACCTACTTCCTTTCATTGCCATAGTCTTCGATTCCAACGCCTGCTGAAATTGCAACAATTATCAAAGGAACGCCTAAAATGTGAAAATTGTCATTAATAAGAAAACATTTTTCATTGTTAAACATTTAAAATAATTTTGAAAATTAACTGTAACGATGGGAAAAACAATCTCATACTGGCACACACAAACACAGCTTGTCTGAATTTGAATCTCTGTGCAGCTATTTTTTACTTCTAATTTGGAAGGTCAACATAAAGTAACAAAGGTAGAGATTTAAATTCCAAGCTAAGATTATAAAGATAGTGTAATTAGGAATACAATCCTGTTAGCTTAGGCGATTGGGCAGATGACTTTCAATGCCAAAGCTCTTAGTTCGAACTAATTTTGGACAATTGAAATATTCTACTTGTCTTTATTTATCTAAACGCAAAATGTACAAAAATAAAATACGGATAAAATTCTGACACTATGTTATATGACTTAATGGAAAAATTTCAGAAAAACCAATGAGCTAGATTGCAAAGTTTGATTCTTTCAATACAAGTTCAAATGTGTATTCTCTTTATTTGTTTTAATATCAGTAAGTTCTCTATGAAAAATTACTTGTTATGGGGTGGGCTCTAAAATGTACGATTGTACTAAATCATGGAGGGTTCAGGTTATCACAGTTAAAAATAAGTGCAGTAATACAGAAAAGAAGGGCCTGCAGTCATCCATGGATAAAGGTATCAAATCAAACAACTGGCACTTTAACCTAAGAAGATTTTTTCGTGCAAGAAATAAAAAGGAAACATAAAATCAGGAACTATCAAAAAGTAATAGAACGGAAACTGATAGAATTTTTCACTTTAAATCGAAGGGAAAATAAAGAAAATCAATATCAAATATTAAACATAAAAGTGAGTCGTCAACTTCTCCACGTACATCAGTGAATGAAAAGGGGAACTAGAGGTAAAATCAAGACACTATTTATCTCGCTTTATTAGCATTTTTCACAAAGTTTTATCAAAACTGGTAACAGAAGAAGCTAACATTGTCCATGCAGAGAATTAAATGATATAACTAAAATGAAAATTAGGGAAAGAAATATCAAAAAATGCTGAAGTCTCCAAAACAAAATAAAGAAACAAAGAAAGAGCCACAAAGAAGACTACATCAAAAATAACCCTTGCAAGTATAAAAAAGAACCTTAGAGAGATAAGAATAATTCCGTAAAACAGCTAAACGTGAACTTTTTTTGTGGGAAAAACGAAGAAAGCATAGAACACAAGAACAGAAAAACCTGCATAAAAGTTATCCTCATCAAGGAAAAGAAAGTAGAGATATCACCACAATGTTAATATGAAATACATTAAAGCACTGGGCTTCGGAAAAACTTCATTTAACTAGCTTATTCAGGAAAATGTTATTGCCGCCAACAATGTTGGGTGAGCTTTTCAAAGTATGCCTCACGGAAAGTTTTGTGATTTACAGGTGACACGCCAGTCACACTTTAACAGTTATAGGTTTAGGCATAGGCTGCATTGTACACATTTGAATGCTTTCATTATTAACAAGGCTTTGCTACCATCTTTTGAAGTTCTTCAGACACTTTTACTGCAGTTTTCACTTCGGTCAGTCCAGACTAATTCAAAATGACGTAATATGGCATATCATATTATGGACCTGATGATTTAGTCCCAGCTAATTTCGAAAAATATTTATCTCGATATTGGGTACTTAGAGAAAAATATTTACGTACAAGATTTCGTAGAGCTACTTGTTGTCCTTACACTTCTTGCAATTATCAGGAATTCACGAAATAACTTTCATCTGTAAGTTCCTGTTTCCAAAGCTGGTAACTATACCACAGATACATGATATGCAATACTATTAAAGTATTCGTTTTACAAATACAAGGGTGTGCAGAGGTTCTCTGGTTTTTTTCTTCAGTCCGATTCCTTTTAGGATCCATTCCGGCGTATTTTAAATTTATTTGTTCAATTAAAACTGTGATAAAATTTTTAACTGTCAAGTAAACCCTTTCTCTTTTTGTAGTCTCCACTTGAAAAAGCATGGAAATCTTCATTGATTCATTTCTTTTCCTTGTCTACTTTACACTTGCACCTTCACAAGAACTTGTCCAAGATTTTGTTTCAATATTGTCAATGGAAAGTTCTGCATGGTGCTTAGCTACTTCCTGCAATACAGGGAGAATTTACGTGCCACACAATTTCTTCTTCTTTCTTATCAGACCCTTTTGTATCCCTTCGTCTGCAACGGTTTTTCCTAATTCTATAAATTGTCTTTTCAGTGTAGCCAATATATATACGTAAGTATCTGTGAAGTATTATGTTTTCCAGCCCCCCCCCCCTTTTTGCATGTCTTTATTCATTTATTGAGGTGTTATCTCCCCCTTCAAATTTGTAGGTAGTAAACAGAGCACACTTTCTGTCATTTCTAGTTACAGATACCCTACACCTTTCCATGCATCTTTGCTACCAAAATAAAAAGTGACATTCCATATTCACAANCCAGGTCATCTGCATATAGCAATTCCTCTGGGCAACCCTTTCGAAACTCTCTTGACAGTGCTTCCAAAACACAAATAAAAAGCAGTGGACTTATTACAGATCCCTGATGAACTCCAACACCCACACCAAAACTCTCAGTATAGGAACTGTTGACCCTTACCCGACTTTTAGCATTTCTGTACATTGCCTGAACAACCTTAATCAGCCATTCACTTACTCCTAGTTTCCGTAAAGCCCACCAAACAACTTCTCTTGGCACAACTTCTTTTTGCATGTCTTTATTCATTTATTGAGGTGTTATCTCCCCCTTCAAATTTGTAGGTAGTAAACAGAGCACACTTTCTGTCATTTCTAGTTACAGATACCCTACACCTTTCCATGCATCTTTGCTACCAAAATAAAAAGTGACATTCCATATTCACAAGAGTCTGGTTTTATGTGATTTTAACTTATTAGCAGAAGGTTCCGGTAATATTGATTCTAGTAAAGATGAAGTCATAAAAAATAATATCTTTACAGATAGCTTTCGTCAGCTCCTAGCTTGATTTATACAGAATTGTTTTTGAGTGCTCTTTCCTGAAACATATTTTTTATTACATGGCAGCAGTTTTATTAGCACGAGGTAGAGGAAGAGGAAGAGGGAGAGAAAGAGAAAGAAAAAGAGAAAGAGGAAGAGGAAGAAGAAGAAAAAGAGAATGGGTTTAAATGGAGAATTTTTTATATCATCTGAAAAAATGACGGCGGCACTTTAAGTGGACGAAATGCCGTTATGAGAGGTGACTCAACGGAGAAAATAGTACAAAGAAAAAAATATTTTTTAATTGGACGTAACTTGTAAGGAAGTCCATTTATTCGATTATTCCTTGAAACAGTCGATAATTAAACGTCAAATATAATGGGTTTTTACATGTTTTCTTAAATAGTTACACTGGTTGTAAGGCAGTCTCCTGATGCAAAAAGCTATGTATGAAATGCAAAGTTAAATACTGTGCAAGTAATATTGACGGAGAAGATTTGAACGATAACGGAAAATAAGAGTTTCATGGAACTGCGTTCGAATTTGTGCATGAGGTTTCATGACCATTTGCCCTATTAACTGAGTTGTTGATACTACTTTCTTAACCATTCTTTAATTAACAGCCCTAAAGTACAGACAGAGGTCTCAAAATATTTTGTATGTTTAGATGGAAGTCAAATGTTTAGTAAGGTTTGGGATCTGGGCTACAAGTGCTAGGTGAGAAATGTGAGATATGTAGATTTAAAAATTCTGAACTTTATGGACTTTATGAACTTTATCATGTCATGAGTCGCAAGCTTTTTCCGAGCTCGGAAAAAGCTTACGACTTATGATAAAGCTCTTACATCTATAGGTAGATTTGTTTTACTAAAATTGTACCTCATTTAAAACATGAAAACCGCTCTTACTCCAAACCTTTTATCTCGTTTGGAAAGTTCGTTTAAAATTATGTAAATTCGTCCAATTTTTACATCTGATGGCCACGGTATTCACGGAAAGAGTGAAATTGCAAAAATATAGAATAGCGGAGATACTTGTTTTCCTGATGTCACTCTATTTCTTTATGGATATTAAATGAGCCATTAACTACGCATATTATACTTTTTTCTATCTTAAGAAATATTAATACGTTAAAAGGCTCTTAATAATGGATTAAGTTCTTTCTCCCTGTCCATATTCATCCTCCTTACATAAGCATGCAGATACATCATCCTTGACATGTGTCTACCGATATTTTCTGTTGCTGACAAATAAAAAACTTCACTTTATCTCTCTTTCCATGTACATAAAAACTAGTGTTATGTGCAAACAAATGAGGTTCATTCCCTTTTTCTTTATTTATTTAATCATATAAAATCTTCAATACATACGTGTGCAGCTGACTACAGCAGAAACAAAATTAAAAGAATACTTACCCCATGCAACGAGGCTCACTTTTCTTAGAAACATGGAAGTGCGTGAACCAATAACAATAACAAAGGACCAGTACAAATTGTATGCTTCAACTCCCATCCAGAGAAACGTTGTCAAAAGAAAATAATGTAAACAAATAGCAACGATCTGGCATCCTACACGTGGCGACGTTTTGTCGATTCCAGCAACAAACGTTATAAGCAGTGCAAGTAGCGATACTGATAAACATATCAAGATTTTTGGTGGCAGTTTCTTTCGTAAGTCACTGTAAGTAAACAAAATATAACATTCTCCATGAAATTTGTCATTTAATCAATTTTCCAGGTTCTTACTATCCTTACAATTACAAAAAGTCTGACATTATATTACTGTTTTACTTTTCATAAAAACGTTGTGAAGAGAAATGGGATAGAGAGGCACCCAATGATATCTAGGGAGCAACTCCTAATTTATCTAATTCCAAGGTATGAATAAAAAGGATAATGGGGCAGTTAAATACTTAGGCTTGTTTAACTGTACGGTAAGGTGTGGCTATGAACTCCAACTAAATGCTGCCAGATTCTACGAAATTAAAATACAAATTAGATTTGACAGTCCTTTGGAGTGCTTCATTCAGAGAAAAATGCATTGTTTTAATTTCCTACTAAGGACATTTTTATCTGAGGATTAAGTGCCATAAAGAGACCTTTTCTCTAGTGGGGGGATCCGCAAAGATTTTATATCCGGTTTTAAATTCTGCTTCCTTTCCCAACTAATATACCTTGGTGACAAAAGGCATTCCTTTGAAAATGCATCTCTTCAAGTTGACCCTTAATAACTCTGCGACTTAAGTCTGGTAGTTTATCAAATTTTACTTTCTCCCTAAAACTGTAGTGTTTTTCTATAAGTTCTAGAGCACTATTCTGCAATGTCTGAATCATAAAAATCCTCTTAAAGAGAGGTCGGGCTTTTGTGAGTTACGTTTCCACCAATGGATAACTAGTCACATGTTCTAATGTACTTTCTCAGTATTATCTCGATTGCCAGGCCACTATTTCATAAAATAAATTTCAGACTAACTTTACAACATATTTGTAACAGGTGTTTAAGATAGATTATGCACAGTAATGTCAACATCAAAGTTGTTCTTGACCGACTTTCACCAGATTTGTCAAGATGCTTCATTTTAGCCAAATACAACAGACAGAACCTTGTATGAATTTGAGTTTAGAAAATGCAAGTTATTATCCATTTTGTTTACTGTGACACCGTAAAATTGTCCTGCAAATATTATTACTTGTACACTCTACTTTGTAACATGTATTTCTCGAAAATTTTCGTTTTTACAATGGCAACAAACTGGATAAGATATCAACAAGACTTCAGGGTTAATAATATTCTTCTCTTTTCTCCTTTTCTGTTTAACAACTATCTTCATCTTTATCAATTATTTTCCTAGGTGCGTAAGATAAGATAAGATGCTGCAGTATTAATTTTCTGCTTTAGTTTTAAGGTTGGGCTGATACTTTTCCTTTTTGAAGATACAACTTTTTGAAGAATATCAATACCGAACATTTTCATAACTTTGGATGTGTGGAGGTACTTAGACCTTTTTAGTGACGATTGCGTTATATAAAGACGATAAAATAAGTATCAAAGGTGTTGCATAACCGCAATGGCAATGCATTGTTTTCGCACAATTATAGTACTTAAGTATAAGCATTTTTACCATCTTGGTATTAAAATCAAGAAAGTAAGCTCGGCAAACTTGGAAATAAACGAGCCTTTCAGGATTGTTTTTTGTTCTTTCAATAGGAAGACACAAAGATATTCATATAAACAAGCTTGTCTTACTAAGACGTAAACTAAAAGTACAGCAATTAGTAGCAGTATACAATAAATTTATGTCTGGATAACATCAAAAGCAAAAATACTAAGAAGGTAAAGCAGAAAAATAGTACAATATGGTATAAAACAAAAAAAACAACAAACAAAAAAACCCAAAGGATTTAACCAGTTTTAACCAGATAAAACTCATCGAATTGAATTTCTTTTTCAAACAACAGCTGTTTTTATGATATCTATGTCACAAGAGTTTAAGCAGTGGGGATAGTCCCACTACCATCGCCGAATCAAGTCGCGACAGAGGGACAGAGATACAACCTTTTATACATTAATTTCATCAAAATCAATGTTAAATGTTTAAAAGATTACTAAAATAGATTGAATCAGGTTTTCCAAGCGGGATCTAACAAACTTTTGCAACTTATAAAAATTAAACAGGTACCATAACGAATATGACTTAATGTGTTGTTTATCTCAATAAATGGTCAATGTAAGTAAAGGAATACATACCCAAACATAGCAAATGTTAAAATTGTAACCAAGAGTGCTGCAAGTGAAATAGCACAGCCAATATATGAAATGATGTGAAGAGCCTTTTCGTCTGCTGAAGATGTGGTAGAGCTACTTACATCCAATAAAACTGCAAAATGGGTGAGATGATTACAGGAACACTTGTACAAGCCATTTTCAATAAGTAATTCCGAACAACCCTTTGAGGACCACGCTCCACTTCCAGCTGAAAAAAAGAAAAATAGGGCTCTACAGAAAATCCTGAAGTTTCTGATTCAGTATATATCACCACTTGGCTTTTAGAACAAAGGGATCAAAGATTTCATAAGTACCTCTCTTAGAAATATCTGACTACAATTTCCACTTTCCTTTATTTGCATTTTTTTATATTTGCAGGTTTTACTTATTTTCAAACTGATCGCTATAGTGTACAAGTAAGTCCATGTCATTGTGTATCTTATTTTGGTCTGTTCCCCTCAAATCGTAGTCCTCTTGGCCAATCCTACTAACCACCGCGTGAAATGTCTTGGCTACTTGGTTGTTATATACGTTACAACCACAATGTTCAATTTATATTTTCTTAAAATCCATGAAAATTTCAGAAAGAACTTTTCACGCTCAAATTTCACGTTAAAATGCTGAAAATAATAATGACATCACTGAAATAGTATGAGAGATTCTATATGGTCTTACTGAAGTACTTCCCCAAAACACGTGTAACGTTAAGATTTGTATAAAAATTTGTATTTAATACCTACTTTACTAAGGTTTCTTGCTTGATCAATTTATCTGATAACTCTGGTTGTTATTTGGATTTCTAAACATTTCTGGGAGGATGTGGGGTATGCATTTTACGGTTACACTTCTCTGGTGGCTGTGGATAATTTCATACTTTCTTTACAATTATGAAAGAAAGTGTTTGAATAGTCTAATGGTTTTTCTAATCCATGCATGCAATATATTCAAAAGGAAGGTGGCATGTATATTCAAGCAAAAGTATTGTGTAAGTATTACTAAAACACAACGACTAATATGGTATGAAAGATATATCATTTCAACTACTGCAAATATCCACAAGGTGGGAGCAGTACCTGCTTTCTTAGCAGGGCCATCGAGAGAAGTCATAGACCTTTGATTGAAATGACTTATTGGCTACTCTATTTCGAAAATTTTGTTGTTGCATTTCTGGGATTTTTCAGATGTCTTTTGCAGGTGATATAGTATGTAATTACTGCAGAGCAGCCTCGGTTTTCAACTACCACAATTTTACTTAGGTTTTCTAAAAATCCACTGATGTTTTCTTCTGGGTATCCAAAGGCCCAAACGCCCCATACCAACCTACGTTCATTCCCGCCTGGTCAAGAGTCTGTAGCAAAATAAGTATGTTATTGCATTTTGTATGAAACAATGATAGAATGACAATGAAAAAGGTCTGCAAATATCTATTTCAGAAGCTTGTGAAGTAAAGTAATCAATTTTCTTTTTAAACATTCAAATAATTTTATCTTTTGTAGTTTGAAATACGTTTACAAGAAAATCGACTTGATCTCATTTAGTGTAGAGATTTAATCTTAAAACTGTACTGGGTCAAAATACTGTTCATTTATAAGTGTAAATACTGGTGACAAAATAAATGATATTAAATGGTAAGCTATAACGAATCTCTGTATACGAAATTAACCTGTGAGTTTTATCCATTGACACACTCTTACACCAGAATAACTATTTAAATTGTCGTTATAAGCACTTACTTCATATCATTATGAATAATATGTGCCTTTGCGATAATGTGTCATCAGGCATAAAAAAAGTTCAAGTGGTATTGATATGTGCCCTTGTTTTTAATACTTAATATTCAATGTATATTTTCGTAAGGTTATAAAATATCTGGCCTTTATTTTAGATAATGTCTAATCAACAATCATCATCAAGTTCCGTCGAGTCGATGACGACTCTTGGTGACATCATACACAATCTGTTTCCACCGCGTTCTGTCCCTCGCGACCTCCTTTAAGGTTGCAAGAGACTTGCCTGTCAATGCCTTCACGTCATTCATCCATCTTTGTCGCTGTCTTCCTCTTCTTCTTCTCCCCCACACATAGACAATATTAGATCCTTCTCTCAACTTATCATATGCCCAAAGTATCGTTACTTTTCTTTTGCTATACATGCTTCTAAACTTACGTTAAGTGCTACTCTCTCGATCATTGATGCATTTGTTTCTCTAGCCGTCCAAGGGATCTTCAATAGTCTCTTCCAACACCACAATTCAAAGGCATCTATTCGCTTTCTATCTTGTTTTTTGACCGTCCAATTTTCACACCCATATATGGCTATAGGAAATATCATAGTTTCAACTATTCTGATTTTCGTATTTCTAGATAAGTCGTTGCTTCTCATGATTTTCTTCAGGTTTGACATTGCTGTTCTTGCCATGCTGAGCCTCCATTTGATTTTTTCTGAAGACCGTCAATCTTCAGTAATGAGGCTTACCAGAAAATTAAAAACTGATACCACGTCCACTTTCTCTCCATCTATTGAGAAGTCTTTGACACTATTTGTTGTCAATACGTTAGTCTTTTTTATGTTCACATAACGACCAGCTTGAGAGATTTGTGTATTTACCTTCTTCAACAGTCTTTTCAGGTCGTCAACATTTTCTGCCACTATGGTAGTATCATTTGCACACCTTAAAGTATTCAATTTTCTGCCTGAAATTTTTACTTCTGCTTCATCTTCATCCAGACAAGCTGCATGCATGATAGCCCCTGCATATAGGTTGAAAAGATATGGTGACAAAATACATCCTTGTCTAATACCCTTGCTTATGCCGAACCAGTCTGTATTACCATGATTTGTCCTCAATGTTGCTTTTTAATTTGAATACAGACTTCAAATGACCATGATCAAATGTTCTGGAATGCCCATTTCTGTGATGATCTATGCAGTTAAATGCCTTACTGCAGTCAATGAAACAGAAGTATATCCTTTTCTGGAACTCTCTGGATCTTTCTTTAAGTCATCTCATATTTTCAATGTTGTCACCTGTTCCTCTTCCTTTTCTAAAACCAGCCTATTCCTCTGGTAGCTCTCACTCCATGTAGGGCTCCATCCTTCTCTGAATAATTCTAAGTACCACCTTGCTACAATGGCAGATCACAGCAATAGTTCTGCTGCTTACACACTGCATAATATCTCCTTTCTTAGGTAATGGTAGATAAAGTGAACGCTTCCAATCTTTTGGCCATCGCAATCTTTGCCAGATTTCTTGGCAGAGCCTTGTTAACTGAACACCTCTCCCTCCTGCCTTGATAAATTAAATTGGAATTTCATCTATTCCTGGTGACTTGTTGTTAGGTATCGAATTGAGAGCTGCTTGTACTTCTTCTAAGGTTTTTTGTCGCTCTGGATCAAATGGTATTCAATTATGTGGGGTCTCGCTGATATAACGCGTGTGTGTACTATTTCCATCTATCTTTTTTGTAGTTTCCTTCAGTCAAAATCCTTCCATTTGAGTCCTTGATGATACCTAGACTTGGCGTAAATTTCCCAGTTATCTGTTTGATTTTCTTTAATAAATTCCCTGAGTTGCCTGCAGAACTGTGATTTTCCATGCTCTTACATTCTCCTGAGAAATACATATTTTTGTCTCCTCTGACTAGTCTCTGTAACTATCGATTTAAGTGCCTGTAACCATCCGTATTTTGATCAAGTTTTGATTTTTTTCCAGCTTGAGTACTTTTAATGGCTTTTTATAACAACCATTTAGATCTTTTCTTGACTTTTACTACTTGTATGGTAGCTTTAGCTGTGTCGCGTATAGAAGATTTCATCTCTTCCCACCTCTCATCTGGTGTATTATCTTAAGACAGTACTTCAAATCTGTTGGATATGGAGACAGCGTTGTCATCTGAAATCTTGTTAAGATCATATTTTTTCCTTGCTCATGACTTACTGGTGGTTTTCTTGAATTTCAATTTGACTTGTGCCATAAGAAGCTCATAGTCAGTTCCACAGTTAGCGCCAGGGAGGGTATTGGCATTAAGTACCATGCTCTTCAACCTTCTCTGAACGATAATAAAATCAATCTGGTTTCGATACTTTCCTCCAGGTGATGTCCATGTGTACAAACTACGATTGGGCTGAACAAAACATCTGTTCATGATTGTTAAGTTATGATCTATGCAGAGTTGCACTACTCTGTCTCCAGCCTCATTTCTTACTCCAAGCACATGCTTTCCAGTGACATAAGGTGTAGGCAGACATACTATCTTAGCATTGAAGTCTCCTAGTATTATAATTTCATCCTTCTGTGTTGTGTTATCAATCACGTCGTCTAGAGTAAGGTAAAATTTATCAATCTCTTCTTTATTTGCATCTGAGGTAGGGGCGTAGATCTGTATCATAGTCATGTTCACCGGCTGCCCCTGAATACGGATTGTTATTATCCTATCGGAAACTGGGTTGTAGCCCATGATGGACTTTTCCATTTCCATTTTAACGATAAATGCTACTCCATTCTTTCTTTGAGATTCCTGTCCTGAGTAGAAAACTATGTGTTTTCTTGTTTGAAAACTACCTTTTCCTATCCATTTTAGTTCACTTATTCCCAAAACTGATATATCTGTCCGGTCCATCTCCGACATAACATTTTCCAGCTTCCCAATGGACATGCTACGTACATTCCATGTAGCGAAGTTACGTTTGCTTGTCAAGTCGTTTTATCTTTTGCATTTCTACGGACATCAGGCAAAAAGCTCCCATTCAGGTTTAGTCCAGTGCCGTCATTACTGTCAGATGCATCGAGAAAACGAACGTCTTCTAGGTCGACCAGTGTTTTTAGACCTGGAAAACTCGTCTTCTAACACTATGTGATTATCTCCTTCGCTTGTCATGTGCATAATGTTTTCAAGGCAAGAAAAACTGAAGTGGTTTGCCGTTGCCTTCTTCAGCGCAGTTCTCAGCTAACTTAAGAAATGTCCAGCCCACTAGGACTTGAGACCTTCACTGTTATCAATTGATCATCCGCTGACGGCTCGATCCATGTTGTTGCTGCCCAGCCCTTCCTTATTTTACCCATAATTGGGGGGTTAGAATCAGAGTTTTCCTTGTCCTTGACCGACTGCCTTCCTAGGCTGACGAGCTCAGTCTGCCCGTTTGCATGTCTAATAACTCTGTACAGATATTTTTACCAATGAGTTCCTGATTATAGATCCAGATGATAGTTCCAGATGATTGTTCAAGGTTCAAGTTACAGTTGATAGTTTAAGATGATATTTCCAGATCATATTTCCAGATTATAGTTCCAGATTATAGTTCCAGATTATAGTTCCAGATGGTAGCTTCAGATGATAGTTCCAGATTATATTATAGTTCCAGATGATAGTTCCATATTATAGTTCCAGATTATAGTTCCAGATTATAGTTCCTGATGGTAGCTCCAGATGATAGTTCCAGATTACATTATAGTTCCAGATGATAGTTCCAGATTATAGTTCCAGATTATAGTTCCTGGTGGTAGCTCCAGATGATAGTTACACATTATATTATAGTTCCAGATTATATTATAATTCCAGATGATAGTTCCAGATGATAGTTCCAGCTGATAGTTCCAGATTATAGTTCAAGATTACAGACAGAATTTTATATGATTTGACAGCGAGAGGAAGTTTCTGACAGCTTTCAATAGATAGTTTTCTACCAAAGAACTTAGATGTTTTTCATCTTCACAACTTTATTGTCATCATTATTATCATCATCAATTTCATTGTTATTATTATCTTTCTCATAGTTAATGAAATTGTTATTATTGATATTGCTAATATTTATATTGGTAATTTTTCTTTTTCATGATCAGCATCAGCATTAGTGGGGTAATACTGTAAAAACGTGCACTCCACATCACAAGGTTTAGTTTGCATGTCGTCTTTTGTGCTCTTTCTGAGCAAGCTTTTAACACGCGCTCAGGATATGGCTTACTATTTCTCCTTTTTCTCCATACGATCTACAATTAGGTGAATCAGTGCTTTTGTCGATGTTATACTTAACATAATTTGTCCGTATCCCTTGCTCCTGGGTAGCAAATATTAAAGTTTCAGTGGTCACTTTCAAAAATGCTTGTGTTATCCAGATCCGCGATTTCTCCTCGTCAGTATTTTTACTTTTATTCGTGATAAATTGCCCATACATCTGCTTTCCCAGCCATTTCTGTTTTCTTTTCTCAGTACTTGTCTTTTTAAGATTTTCCTTTGTAACCATTGACTCGTAATGTCTTGAAACGGGCCATGGTCGAACTATTCACTATATAACCTTTGCCGGTTTAGGCAACTTTGATAACTTTGCTTTTGTTTGTCAAAGAGTGCATTTTAACCTTACTACCAAGGGGCTGGATTAACAACGCCAGTTTCCACCCGGCATTTCTTCCCATCTTTCCCACGAGGCTTATTAATATTATTATTATTATTGTTGTTGTTATTATTATTACCATTGCGTGTAAACACAGTCCAGTTGAAATTTGACTGGTTGAAAAGTTCGATGAGCATCTAAATGTCCAACGCATATAATAGTATTTTGTTCTGTTCCTAGCAGGCACGTTTTTTTGAAATGTATCGAAAAGGATATTTCCGCTGACTTGTTCAACCCAATGGTGGAAGCTTTTTGACATGCAACCTGGTGCCCCGAGAGCGATTATAACTTTCACATTTTTACACTTCCAAATCCTTTTCATCTCCCATTTCAAGTCTTGGTATCGTTCAATCTTATCCCTTTCCTTTTCTTTTACCTTAAACAGAAAGTCGGGAAGTATTTCAACTTTATCACTTCAAATCTGATTGGATCAGGTTATTGGTTCTCTTAAAACCATGTAGTTTTCCTAAACGTAAGAGGTTTCACGTTTCAATGACATTGTCATTGGACTGGCACATGTTGTGCGATGCGGTTGGTCACCGTTAATAACACTGGCCTGCGAAGTTTTAAAGGTGAAGCATGTGATTGCTGATTCTATGGAAATTTGGCATGCAAAATCCAAAAATCATACTTATTTTGTCCAATCAGGTCACGTTTTTGAGACAGAAGGTTGTAAAAGAATTGTTTTTAACACCCTTTAGTGCCATTTATTACCTTTAATTTTAGATTTCATGCTTCAGACAAGGCATGCACTTTATCCAACAAACTTCCGAAAAAACAAAGATTATACATTACACAAAAGCTAATCATGGATGAAAGGCCTCTTTAGTGACTTTCTCCTGTGCTGGGCAGCCACCACGTCTCGTTTTAGACACCAACAGTAGTCCGCAAGAAAGTTTATATCCCAGCGGCCTTGCTAGGGTTCTTTTATGACACGAATGTCCTGGTGGAGACGCTTTTTCTGTTCCTCGCTTAAATCTCAACAATTTTGAGGGAAATAGTCTAAGTGGGACTGTAGCAATTGCATTGTAAATGACATGCAAGCCCCTAATTTTTGAAAGCTCTTCAGGAGTTCGTCGACTTCCATCTCATATTCTGTACTCCGGCTGTTTCCAAGAAAGTTTGTCATTACTAACTTAAGCGACAGCCAAGCACATACCTCAGCTGCACTCAGTGCATCATCGAACAACTTCAAGAGCTCCTGTATCTGAGCCCCATCAAAAATGCCAACTTTAAGCTTTTTAAAGGTTTTCGGAGGAAACGTCTGCTAAAGGAAGGAAAGTTAACCTTCCGCCTTCATTGTCCATTGCCTTTGCAGAGTTCTTCATCGGTCCCAATTTGATATATAAGGGTGGAAGTAATATTTTGTTTGGTTCAAGAAGAGGGTGAGACTAAACATCAGATTCCAACCCTTGTCTCGGCGGCCACTGTTATCTGATATAATGTTGACTCTGAGCCCGACTGTCTTACAAACACAGAAAGCATGGATACTTTGTGTGGCCACCCTGTAATCCTAAAACCAATCCAACAACCTTAAGATCTCCACAGATCAACCAACCATGATCATGGT
The DNA here is from genome assembly GCA_003991215.1 of Morbakka virulenta. Taxonomy (NCBI): domain Eukaryota; kingdom Metazoa; phylum Cnidaria; class Cubozoa; order Carybdeida; family Carukiidae; genus Morbakka; species Morbakka virulenta. The sequence continues at coordinate 3,038,877 of RDPX01000041.1, forward strand.
AGTTCAGAGCAGACAGCAACTGATCCATGTTATCGTGGATTTCTTTCATTTGCACAGAATGAGCTATTGGAATCGAAGAGTGTTTATTTCCATTATGAAAGAGAACTGCCTTGAGACTTCTGCTGTACCAGTCAATGACAAGTTTCCATTCCGTAGCAACATAGTCTATCCCCATTGATTTCATCAAATCACCAATGTTGTTGGAGTAAACCAATGACGAGTACCTCTGGGTTGTGAAGAACTGTCTAAATGCTCTCGATACCTGTAGCATAATGTTCAAACACTCATCTCAAAGAGTTGAAAAGAGTAAATATTTACTTTTAGATTTTAAAGAATATTTCTGCTGCTCACTGACCTGATGTTGCTCTTCGGGGTAAATATGTAGATTTCCTGAAGTCAATAAAGGTTTTGGTCTTCCAATTCAATTTACAACGTACAAAAATGTAATTTTGAATACCAATATGAATAAAACATTACCACAATTACTAGCTGAAAGTGATGTGAGAATTAAAAAGTGTAACTTACCTGCTTTTTTAAAATCCCAAAAGACACAGGATAGGTTTCCCTTGACGTTCTTTGCAAGCGGCCTGAATGAAGTTTCCACCATACTACCAAAATTGTCTATCTTTCGACCACTTAGAGTTGCATCCAAAATGTAACTGTTTACACTTTTGGTGGTTGTAAATTTTTTGTTTTCTGCTGCTTCCACTACACTACCCCTGTCTGCAAAAAGCTTTGAATTTCTGAAAAATAAAGATGTCACTCTTGGATTCTTAGTAATCCGATAGGCTTTCTGCAAGGCTTCTTTTGGAATAAAGACAGATCCAAGAGTTTCCTGGTTTCCTGTTCCAGGGTTGAACTGTTTATTAAATAAGTTTGTAGTGTTGGTTGAATCATCTTTTTCTACAGTTATCATAACACCATTAGGTGCTAAATTACCAATATTCCCAGCAAATAGTGCCAGATTGGTGGCACCTTGAGAAAAGAAAAGTATGGTATTCGTCAGTCTAACTGCATCAGCTGTTAATTGAATGGCCTTCAGCATCCTACAAAAAAATAACAGATGACTTTAGTTACCTTCCTTCCTAACAAGCCAAATGAGACTTCTAATATAACAAGAAGTCAAAGTAATGTTCTAGGCATTTGCTTTGCTTTGTTTAGCAAAATTGAAGCCGAAAACAATAATTATTTTAAAAATTTGTTACATGCATTCTTCTATTTATGGTGTTTCTTTTCGAAAATGAAAGAAAAAAGACCATAAATCATATGCTCTTTATCTCATTTTCTCCTTATCCAAGAAAGATGAGATGATTGTCAGGTTTTCAAGGTATTATGAGCAGTCATTATATAATTCTTAGCTAACGCATATTGCACTAAGGATTTTTTCTGTTCTCTACTTGACCGTGGAATTCTCATAAAAAGTGAGCCAGTGACCTGAAACATTAAGCAAGTTGTACCTGACTTCAGTTTTGAAATATCTAGGTAAATAAATTATTGTTTAAACTTATATTTACCATGCAAGCCTGCAGGAATTTTGGGGGACTCGTACCATATACGTGTTACTGTAGTTTTTCTTCTTGTTCAAGGGCAGGTCTAATAAGGCATTCGCGCATTCATACATTGCCTTCAGAATAGTCTGAGCTCACCTGTTTTGTACACAAACGACCATGTATTATTTTGCTAGAAAATGCTAGAATTTTTACGTTCCACAACACAGGTTTTCTACAGAGGCTTTTTTCACAATTTGTTTTAAGCCAGTGAACATTCTTGGAAGATAAATTGTAAAACTAAATAGGCCTAAACAATTTCAATATCTTGGTAAAAAAGGAATACTAAAAATGTTTAATCTCATTGATTTAATATTTATCAACAGCTGTCAGAAAGTAAAGAAACTGACGCAGAGTCAGTTTGATACCCTCCCATTACATATACAGATTGATCATGGAAAAGCACTTTGTTTTACTTTTAACATTTTTCACAGCATGTTCTTAACGTTTTGCTATTTATTTGTTGCTTTTTAGGGTTTTTTGAATTAAATCACTCATAGCAAGGCTCTAAGACAACTGGAAATGTTAAGAACTACAAAAAGAGGCATAGGTAAGAACAACAGATTAAGTGGAAGATGTAGCTGCTAGATACTTCTTACCAGGAAGTTTGAACCTTGAGCTGTCTTCGTGCTAAATTTTGTGGTACCTCAATGTATGTGAACAAGTAGCCTTTACGGCAAAAACCAGGCTCTATCAGCAACTACTAATACTCCTTAAAACCTTTTAACAACAGTCATAAAACATTATTGTTACCTGGTTGAAGTTCTAAATGAGAACTGGGACTTTGAGATTATTTTTTTATCTCCTTCCATCAGGTTGCTTGTCGTTTTAACAATGTTTGTAGCAATCTAAAACAAAGCAAATAATAAATCAACAGTATTTTATACACCATAATATTCAACTGGGCTATTTCTGTTAAAGGAAATTTGAAGAGTAAAAGCTAACAAACCCTAAAGATGAGCAAATGGCCCTCTAGTATGAATGTTCCTTGATTCAAAATTTTAAAATATTTTTATATTCTCTTTTCACACATCGTGGGTGGAAAAAAATTGTACATAATTTTTTATACAAAGACAATTGCAGAAGTTTACTGTAATATTTTGAAAATGGCAATTGCAATCGTGTATCATAACCGTGCTCTCTCTTGGCAGTCACATTATACGTGGAGGCTTTTGAATGCACTCATTATCAATCATCACTTCATATTTCCAAGATTTCGCCATCATTTAATGAAGTAGCTACGTTCAAGGTTTCACCATGACTTGTTTCAGAAAATAATGGAATGATTAATCTTCAAATTCATCTCAAAAAAGCTTGCCCAAAGGGAAATAAGTCCTCTATTTGTGGACTTAGTTATGGCTTGTTAAAACAGGACTTGGCAAGTATACTTGTACGTTTGTCACTATATCATTAAACCACCAATCTTGTCTGGTGATTGATCATCAAACCATAATAAGCTTCCCAGCTCATAATGAGTTGATGATCATGGAGGAGTGACGAGACTAGAGCTTCCCAACTGGAATCCATCATATTTGTTTGTTTGGTATTCAGTGTTCCAAATCTTTTATGACTGTTTTGTATCCTAATAGTATTTGTACGATTTTCTACTTTAAAGTCAATGCCTTTTTTCTGATTATGTCCAGCATACAAACTGTGTAGTTCGTGTCAGTATCGAGCCATTCTCGAGCACTCCACTCATTCTTTGGAAATCTAAGGGAAAAGAAACATACTACTTCATTGCATTTTTTATAATACTCAGCGTTCTTGCGCCCTATTTACGTTCTAAGTTCTTTTGATTTACTATTTGGTTTCTCAATAGCTCTCTTTTGAGGCTTCTGCGACCTTTCCACTGAAAAAATATATAAGATCTTTATAAAGGCTTAAGATCCTTCTTTTCTGGATATTTATGTAAATGTTGATTTTAACCCTTTTTAGTAGCTCTAATAGGTTTGGGGTGCCTATGTTTGGCACCTGTCGGCAGCCATAACTGTCTTAATTCTATAAAAAACTTCGCTTTCTTCCCTTCACTAGATAATATGGTTGATGCTGCGTTCTACCACATCTTGGTGTAAAGTTTACGGAATTCTTCCCAACTTATTTCGCAATATTAATTGTCCTGTAAAGCATGTTGCAAACCTTAGCTTCTATCCACCATAAGGTTTAAGCCTTAAACACTAAGTTATTACCAGGATTTAACAGCTATATACATCAGCTCCTAACCCTTCAAAATTGAAGCGGCCTGATTCGAATTATTACTGTATGTGTGGGATAAGATGGTTCTATACATAGCGATCCTGCTAACCGTTATGATACCAAGACATTAATTTAATATTAGTACAACATAACACTAGTGGATTAGTGAATAACATAAACTAAACAGATAGTGCAACGAAGACTTTCTATTCTTAGACAAACTTACACTTCCCTCTGAAGCGTCTGTTTTGATGATATTTTCAATCGTCTTTGTTGCAAACTTTATGTCTTGCCGATTTTTTAATTCCTTGGGATCTTTTGTTAGATTAACTAAGTCGGAAGAAACATTCAGGATATTGACCTTTGAAAGTGGAATCTAAAAGCAGAAGGAAAAAACGAAATATAAATAGTAATAACGCCAAACTTTACTTAAAAATTTTTAAAAAGAGATTATTTCCTCAGCAGTGCTTCAGTTTACATTCTTGAAGTGTTAAGGCTTGTTTCCATAGAAATAAACCGTTATTAGAACTTTGTTTGTGCATGATTTGATCTTCATAAGTACCTGATAAACGTTGTTTACGGACGGGAAATTATTTTTTCAAAAAGTTATTCATAAGGTAGAAATACAAGCAAAAAGGTTTATCGAGTAACAGTACATGCGGCATGTTTACTCAGGAACTACTTTTATGCTAATTCACCAGCAATAACTTTATTTTCTGTATAAATCAAGCTTTAGGGTGGAGAGTGAAAGTGACATGGCTTGTTCTGTAGGGGCTTGGTCCCCCCAAAATTTTATGGAAATATTTTTAAATTATTAATTTTTTCTTTACAACCTCTAAAATTCCTGAAATGGCCAAAATAGCCTATTTACAGTTTTACTTTTCAAACATTTTTCGTATTTGGCAACCATGGTGGAGAAAATTTTAAGGAATATAATTTTTGAAATTTTGAACCCCCGCAGCTTCAAATTCGTGTCTAGAATTATAAAATTCTATTTACATATTGGAATGCAGCACTGAAAACTGGTGAAAGACTCACTCAACAGCTTTTCTTAAAAAAAAATTATTTTTAAAGTTATTTAGAACCAAAGTTTGCTATATTTATAAGGCTTTGACACAATAATACAAGCAATATTAAAATCAATTTTTGCTTTTAAAGCAAGAGAAACTTGCTAAACAAGAGCTGCCAGAAACATGGCAGCTCTTGTTTATAGCTGCCATGTTTGTTTACATGAAAACGCGCCAAGAAAAAAATATGCTGTATGGAAATGGCTTGAGGCTCAGGCGGAAAACGCTCGCGCGCATTTTCCGCTACAGCGGAAATTGCAGCTCTATGGAAACAAGCCCTTAGGATATAGCTTGACGAATTTTAACAACAAAAAAGTAAGGCGAGGTAAATCATTGATCTAAAGGCAATTATTACGAGGTACAATGACGCACTAATGTCCTTAATTTCTACAATTTTTGTTTTTCAGAAAGGGAGAGGGGAGATATTATGATTTGACATTTGGTTGCAGTAAGTATATTTAAATATCGTGCTCAAAATCAAAGACAATATCCATTCTCTTTCAAAACAAATTCAGTATCTAATGGTTCCATCCTAGGCATTTAATGTATTACCCACTATATCAACCATGCCATTGTCATCCTCACCAATGTACTTTTCGACATTTCCAAATTTGATAAAATCATAAATTTTTTTGTGTATTGGGTGAAGTTACATTTTGCTTTGTCGAAAATCTATTTCTTTAATAAACAAAGTGTGATAAAGGGTACACACTATCTTATTTCTTGTAGTAAAAGTTTTGGTGTAAGCTGTCAACTGCCCCTGTTATGACTCTTGCTTCATGGATAAAAATGTTCTTGAATCGGGATAACTCAAAAGAAATGTGCCCTAGTGTCCTATAGGCATAATCTTTAATCCCCTTTCGCCTCTACCCTGCACTCAGATGGATAAATTGATAAGCAATATTAATTTGTTTAACAGGAATACGCTATCGGAGAAAGAAAGTCTACCAAAGAAGGAAAGAAATAAAAAAGAACATCCAAGTGATGATGAAGGGGAATTCAAATTGCCAATACAGCAAAAAGAAAACATAACAAGAAATTTCAGAAAGGACATGAAAAAAAATAATGAAAATTAATTGCCGTATCAATAAAAGGTCAGAGAACTTAGAAATGATTACTGCTTGAACATTGCGTCTGAAATAAACCAGGTATAAAGCAGGCAATTTAGGAATACGTGGAGCCAAGCGAAACAACACGATAATATTAACAAGAAGGAAACCTGATCAGATAAAATGCCCTGGGTTAAAGAAAAATTTCCTGACCCACTTCAACCCTCCTGATTTGATAAGAACATCGCGTTAGAAACCTTAGAACCTCACCCGTGTATGCTCCGTTTCCAGATATAATATTGTTACATTAAAAGTAAGAAAAAGACAGCTCAGGAAATAACCAAAGCAGTTGCAAAACGTAAAAGTAAGAAATTGCCACTTCATATTGAAGGGGAAATTCTTAAGATTGGCAGAGAAATTGCTTAACGCACTTATATGACTGGATATGACTGAAAGTAACTGGTCAAAACAAAAGCACGGTATCAATGGCAAACCACCAAGATAATTATAATTTGAAAGATGAAAGGCAGTCTCTAAGATAGAACTAGATATAGAGGTGTCTCGGTTGGCTCAATTATTACAAAAGCTGCTATGACTAAAATATTTTTAAAATACCGGACGTTTATGAGTCACAACTGCTTGATGCACAATTTGGTTTTAGGTCTGGAAGAGGCTGTGATGATTATATTTATTCCCTAAAACATCTACATGAAATATCCTACCAATCAAAAGCTAAAGTTGTTACTGTTTTGTTGAACTGTTACACAGGGTGGGCATGAAAATCCAAATATATTCATTCTTTATTTGGACTATGCTATAGGAGTATATCGACATCTATGCGAGCAAGAAGCTCTCCCTGACATTGAATACTCGATCAATAACGAAGCTACCCACAGACAACAAAGAAGTCAGTCACCGCAAAATATGATTCAGAAGGTGTATACACCGATAACATTGGGATACATACATGGAAAATGGATACATTACATAGAACAAAAAATCATTACATAGCATAGAACAAAAAATTCTTTTCAATTCAATGTTTTCAAAAATTCAATTTGAATGTCAACATCTTGAAAACAGAAATTATGATATGGAATTAAAATTTTGATTGCCCAAACACTAACTCAATTCTCAAATTTATTACATTCCCGTATACAATGTAAAATTCTTCCGCTACTTGGAAGTGTGGAGTGATTATAATGATATCAGTATTGGTGAAACAGAACTGAACCATCGAATCAGCAGTGTAGGATGTGAATTTGCTGAAAACAAAAACAGATTAACAATTAGTCACATCCAACTAAGAATAAGATTATCATTCCTCAACAGTCTAGTAAGATAATGCCTGATCTTTGGCTGCAATGTATGGAGACCAACCACAAGAACTGGTCAAACTTTCAGCAACTTATAAACGATTTCTTAGTTGAATAATTATCAATGGTTACAAATGAGTTAGCTCACATAATCTATCACCAGTAAAATCAGAGACCGTTGATTGGAGCTAGGTCATGAGCGACGAAGGTCAGCTTTCTATCACTCAAACTGACTTCATTGGATGATTTTACACAGAATATCAACATAAATAGGTAGAACAAACTATCAGATGCCGTAAAAGTGAAATTATAAAAAAACTAACTTTTCACTTTCCAAAGAATGAAAAACGTGGATGAAGAATAAAGTCCACCTTAAAAAAGGCACAACAGAGATCGAACACTTAGAAACAATAATATCTCAAAATTGTTGTAGTTACAAGTGAATACAAACGGCATCCTATTCAGGCAATGACTCATGAATATTTTCAGTCTGAAAATGATTAAAATAATAATAATAATAATAATACAAAGATAGTAGCTGAACAAGGCAGTAAAGAGACATGGCTGAGGCAAGGAACGCTGAAAAAAGAAACAGAGGACACTATTATGGCTGCACAAGACCGAGCGCTTCCAACCAATGCCATGAAAGCTAATATACAAAGCCAAAACATCTGTCCACTATGCAGGATGTTAGAAAAGAGAACGAAACAGTTGCTCATATAATACCAAGTTGCGAGAAGCTCACGCAGAAGTATTACAAGCAGTCGAGGCATGATAAAGTCGCGCAAATCTTTCACTGGAATTTATGTAAAAAATATGATCTACAGGTAGCCACAAAATTTTACGACCATGTTCCAGAGAAGGTATCAGAAAATTATCTTGTGAAAATACTGTGGGACTTCAATATACAAACGGATAAAAAACTGGAACACAATAAGCCAGATATTACCGTACATGACAAGAAAAACAACGAGTGCCTTCTAATAGAAGTGACGATTCAAAGATAATGACCTTAAACAAAACACAAAATACGTGAAAAGTCGTAAGAGCGCATCTTTTTATTTTGTTATTGGAACCGGCCATACAATTTGCAGTTAAATATTAAGATTTAATCTAAGTTCTACAAATTCTAATCAACGACTTTCATTATTATAACGCCAGCTAAAAATCTTTCTAATTTTTTTTGAGGAAATATCCCCTCCTGTTTTTATTACTTTATTACAGAGTTTACGGTTCCCTCCAAAATTAAAATTATCAGGAATTTACTTAAGCCATAAAAGATATTGAGCAGTAGCAATTTCCTTGCTTTACATCACATTGTACATACTGTGCTGTTATTTCACATTTACTCCAAAATCTTACCTGTGAAAGCTGCTCAAGAGCTTCTGTTGTTGGACTTAGATATTTACACACAGTTGTATTTGGTATGGCCCATTGTGCATTAGCCCCAAACTTGTACATGCACATGCGTGTTGCATTGCCGGGAGATCCTTTTTTGTTACCGTACGGGCAAGGAATCTTGGCATTGACATCACTAGCAGTAGCAGGCCATTTGAATATTCCTTGTTCGTCCGCAAACCCTGATGTTGATGCGTTACAACAATCTGCAATAATAAAAAGGGTTGTTATATAGTTGATTGCATGGAACAGGTAAATAAAGCTTTTAAAATACTTGAAGGCAAATTTTTGAAGTACATTACCTGTGGTTACAATTAAAAATGTTTGCAATAAATGCAGATCCACAACAGGGAATATAAAAATTTTCAGAGCAGACATTTTTCAAAAAGAGGTCTATTCTCACGAGGAAAAATAGATTATCGTATTATTACAAGGATCGAGTTTCGTTTGAAAATTTGAAGTGCCCAGAGGGACAATTTTGAAAAACCTACAAAGAAAAATAAGTAAATAATGACAACAGTTTTGTACTGTTTTCCAATCAATAACAATAGCATAATAATAGCCACATAATGTATCTTGGTAAAAGTAAAAGTTTTTGTAGGAATATGTAAAAGAGAGACCTAGTCATCGTTAATTTTCTACTTGCTTTAATTAGACGTTTCTATTAAAACGTCTGTTCTTTAATCATCAAACCCATAGAACCAACAGAGCTAAAATCGTGTATGGGTTAGGTGACATGGTTAAACCACGGAAAGCGAATTGACGGTTTGCAAAATCCTGGTATACTATCAACCCAGTAGTACTTTGTTTGGACTTTTCTCTTTGGTGTCTATATTATTACACCTTGGTTTTGTCCTGTGCTACATATGAATGTAAAAACAGATCCATCCTGCAGAGCAATCTGCTTCCTAAGATCTATTAATTTTACACGTGAGACGCTAAGTATTGACTGCGGCAAAGCAGTGTGCTTATAGTCAAGGCTTGCAACATAGCTTGCTTCATTGCATATGTTACAACTAGAAGCTAGAAGCTCAGATGATTCTTTTGAAAGGGAATGATCTCGTGCCAAGTCTTTCAATTCTGATTGCGAGAAGAGTTGTGGAGGTTCTGCTTCTATTACGTAGTTTTCATCTTGGTAATCATAATTTCCAGTTGATTCACCCTTTGGTGCGTCATCATTTTCGTTGTCCACCATGCAAAGATCCGGGAGATTTGTGAAAAAAGGTACAGGGATATTGGTACAATGCAGCACTGGTCTTATGGCTGATTTCAAACTAGGGTACACAATGTTAGCTTTGTTTTTGGCAGTAAATCCTTTTGTTTCAACAATGCAAAAATAGCAGTCATTTATGTAGTTCTGAGGCTCTCTTCTTATTATAGGTATTCCAAAAGCAAGTCCCTTTCGTTTACCCAGTGGCCAGCTCCTAAGATTTGCTATACATGTTTCACAAACAATATGGGGTGCCTAAGACTTTATTGGCGATCATGGTTTTCCACTTTTCTCTGTCTCTAGTTGCTTTAAGTAACTCCGTGTTATTTAGATCTACACACTTGCTCAGGCTACTGATGTAAATTAGCCTTTGCCTTCCCCTACTGCATTTTCCTTCTATTTTTCCAGTAAGCACTACATTTTCCAATTCATCTTTGCGCATGATATGATCCAAAAATCTTAACTGTCTTTGTTTGACGGTCATCATCAAACCTGGGCAATGTTTAAAAAAATTGAGCAACAGTCAAAATAAGAAATACACTGTATCAAAATATTTTTATTGTGATGGGCTAAAATAGATGCCATATTTAAATTCAGCGTATCAAAACTAGCCACGAACACCTGCTCCCTTTAAAGGAGCAAAAAAGTGTTGGTCTGTATAATCAAAGAAACAACAGTATCTATAAGTATTAGTTTAGTGTGTATCTACAAATTCTATTCTTTCAAAAAAATTAACAAAAAACAAAGATACTGACACCTTTCACCTACCGAAAAAATTGAGCTTTGACTTCTCTCTGTCTATCTCTAAAGTGCCAAGTGTACTTTTTCCTCCAGCCAAAAGTATATCACTGCATACCATGGTGCGACTGTTGTTTCCTGTAATGTCACTAGTGTATATTGAGGCATCGACAACAAGACTCCCTGGGCTAAGAAAAAAAAATGGAGGTGCTACACAGTCTCTTGAATAAAGTCAAGGTGGTACACACAGACGCTAGGCAAAAAAGACACATTGTAACCCAAATTTAGAAAAACGTTTTAAAATAAAGTTGTATTGAAAAACTTAATAAAATATGACAGCAATATTCAACCTGTAACCTCCAGCGGACATTATTCTTTTATGTTGTTTTGAATACTTCAACAACAGTAAATTAAAAAATAAGCGTAATCAACTTTATTTCAACAACCATCTCGCTGCGAGGGCTTACAATTAATGGCTAAATACAGAAAAAGTATAAAAGGAAAGTAGAAAAAGATGGAAGAGATCTACATGTTAAGCTTGGTTAGCATTTTTATTTTTCATTTTTTTTTTTTCTTTCTGACTTATTTTATCAGAGAAAGTCATAGAAAATGCACCATCTCCACCTCCCTGTTAAGATTTTTCGTCCCCATGTCTTCCTTGACGTTATCAGTCCGTCTGAGCTCCAGGTGTACTCTTTTTTTCCGTCCTAGTAGGTCCATTTGCATGGATTTCTTGCCCACATATTCTTTATCTCCACTTTCTGCATGTCTATACTGTCTGAAGTTAGTCTCCTGAAGCTTCTTCTTCCGCCTTTCTCGTATCTGCTTGTTGCATAGCACACCACTTACCTTTGTCCAATTATTTCAACCGATTTAGATTCGCTTGTTTACTTATTTGTCACGTTTGATATTCGAAAAGAGATATTCTTAAACTTAAAGAGATACTCTTAAACTTCTATTAAGTCTTTGCCAGTTTTTTGGTTGGTGATAGCTTAACTTTCTTGTCGACATACATCTCCTCTTTTGTTTTGCTCATTTTTTAGCCGGTTTTTTACAATTCACCTCTCTAGCACTTCAGTTCCATTTCTGCCTTAGTCTTCTCATCGTTTACCACTAGAACCCCATGTCCGTGAAAATAACATTAAGTAAGCATTCTTTTCTTACATCATTTATTAGATTTGTCATGGCTTTGTAAAATAGTAATGCCCTTATTGCTAAACTTGGCCCAAACCAATTTTGGCCTTAAATGGCACCGTTGTCCACAATACCCTTCCTACCACAGTCTCATAGTCCATTCACGTGGATGGTCTTCATATATTTCTTGTCCACCCCACCACCACCACCTCCTCTTTCTCAGGCAATACCACGGCTCCTTCCTTGAAATTTTGTCATAGGTCTTTTCCAGATGTTTAAAGATGCAGCTCTACCTGTCCCTTCTTATATTTTGATACAGCAGTTCATAGTGCAAAGATAGGATCAACTAGGCTTCTCTTCGGCATTTAACCAAATTGCTTTTCACAAATCTATGTTTCTTCTCTTATCCTGTCATAAACCACTAGTTGCCACAGCTTCATAGCGATGCTCAGAAGCTAGTTGTCATTATTGTTGCCACAATTCTGAATATCGTCTTTATTCTTGAACACGAGGAAGCTCTTTCTCCACTACTGGATTTTCACTTGTCACTAGCATTTCATCATACAGTGATGCTCCGAATTCGATTTTCTCAAATACAGCTTCCAACAATTTTACTGCTATCCCGTCAGGTCCTACTGCTTTTCCATTCTTCATTTTTATCACGCCTTTTTTTACCTCTGCTTTGCTGATTCTTGGCACCTCCTGTTTATGGGTTTGTTCTGCTATTTTACAAAATTCTCGGGGTTCTCCTCATTCATCAATTATTTGAGGTGCGCTTTCCATTTGTTCAAAATGTCCTCTTTTCTACTTAGGACATTCTTCTTCGTCTTCTTCATGTGCCATATCCCGCAAGGACGGTGGCGATCATGGACTTCCACATCCTCCAGTCTTTGGTGGCTTTCAATATGTCTTGCACAATTCGGTTCATCTACTTGCTGATACTGACAATATACGTTAACCTCTGCCTCCCTCTGCTACGCCTTCCATCGATCTTTCCCGTGATGCTACGATTTTCCAGTCCTTCTTTCCGCATGATATGTTCCAAGAATTCCAATTGTCTTTTTTGGATTAATTTGAGGAGAGAACGCTCGACGCCTGCTCATCTTAACACCTCGTCGTTTGGTACTTTCTCTGTCCAGGAACTTTTAAGGATTCTCCTGAAGAACCACATCTCAGCTGCTGCAATGCGCTTTGCCATTTCTTTTGATTGTCCAACATTCACTGCCATAAGTGAGGATGGAGAACACGTAGCAGTTTAAAATTCTGACTTTGGTAGACATCGAAATTTTGCTATTCTTCAGTATTCTTCCCAATTTCTCGAAAGCCTCCTTTGCTATTCCGATTCGTTTCCGGATTTCTCGATTCATCTTCCATCAGTAGTGATCATGCTGCGGAGGTAATTGAATTGCTGTACTTGCTTGATCAGTATATAACAGATAGATAGGTTCCACTGTTTAGCAGCTCTGGCTTTGCTGATCACACTGCGCTCTGTCTTCTTTACGTTAATTGACAGGCCTTTGCTTTTTCTGGTTTCTACGACGGTGTCCAGTAGTTCTTGCAGCTTATCCTCTGATTCCGCAATTAGGACGGTACCATCAGCGTATCTAAGGTTGTTGATATTCTCCCTACCTACGCTGATCCCTTGTAATCTCTTAGGATGATTTCACTGTAGAGGTTAAAAAGATCTGGGCTGAATACGCATCCCTGTTGAACACCTCTTTTGATGTCGGTGTATGCACTGATGTTCTCTCCTACACGCATGCATGCTGTTTGCTCCCAGTAAAGGTTTTGTAAGTCTTTTTTATCCAGGTCTAGATTCTGCAGCTGGTCGAAGAGCTCTGTATGCTGCACTTTATCTAATGCCTTGGTGTAGTATATGAAGCAAACGTAGAGATCCTTTTGCATTTCGATGGCTCTTTCCGAAGGCATCCGCATTATTGTACTCTACCTTTGGTGTTGAGGTGGCTTTCTTGACAGTTTTCAGCTTTAGCCTTAGCTTGCATATAACAGGATTATGATTGCTGTTGTAGTCTGCACCTGGATATGCTTTCGACGGTAGGATTAAGCTACGGTATCGGCTTTTGATGGCGATGTAGTCGATCTGGTTTTTGACGTTTCCTCCAGGGCTACGCCAAGTCCACAATCTACGTGGGTGTTGCTCGAACCATGTGTTGGTGATGACGTAATCATTTGCTCTGCACCGTTGTATCCAACGTTCTCCTCTTTCGTTCTGCGTACCCAAACCAAACTTCCCAACTGTTTCACCGTCTGGCTCGTTTCCAACCTTTGTATTCAGAGTCACCCATTATGATCGTGACATCAGTCGATTTTCACTGACGTTTGGCTCTCTCTAACATCTCATAAAATTCGTCGATCGTTTCTTTGCTGCTAGTAGAGGTAGGTGCATATACTTGAATAATGTCGATATATGTTTGTTTTCCTTTGAGTTTTATTGGCATAACTCTGTCCGAGAATGGACACTATCCTAGAAGACATTTCTTGCTTCTTTGATCTAGTATCACAGCAACCCCTCGCTCGTGCTTCTCTCCACCACCATGCAGCACTTTATAATCTCCGCTATTGAACTCGTTATTTCCCATCCATCTTGTTTCGCATATGCCTGGAATATTGACCTTTAATCTGCTAATTTCTTGCTTTACATTTTCCAACTTGCCATTTTCGTATAGCGTTCTTGTGTTCCATGATCCAATTTTCAGGTGCTCCTTGGTAATTTTGTAAGCAGTAGCTTGATGATGATCCAGCGTCACCTGCTGTACATGAGAGGCCGTACCGGACAAGGGATCCAGGCTGTTGGCAAGGATCCCATTAACGTCGTTTGCGTTGTCTCCAACGTTGTGTAAATCCATGATTTTCGAGGCAGTTTAGAGCGGTGGTTTGCCATTGCCTTTCGCTCAGTGTTCCATATCGAAGCACCATCTCTAGCCTTTGTCAAACTGATGACTCTTCTGCAAGGCAGCAGGGAGTTTAGCAGTAACGAGAACCATTCCAAAAGTTGGACTTTGGTACTAGCTTCCGTGTGTACATCACATGACCGTTGACACATTTAGTGCTCTTCCGCTTTTGTGAGCATCCGATGGTCCTGCAATCCATCTTCACCATTTACCCATTGCTGGGGTAGCATTAGCGAACGTCGGGATATGTCTTCACCCATTCGGGTATAGACCCAGCACATTGCGCTTTGTATCGAGGAATTTGCCTCGATCTCGGGGCTGCTACTGCTCCCGGTCTGTTTTGGTTCACCCTCGGTTATTCTTGTATTATTCCCGAGTACCCAACGAACAGGTTCGAATGAGCTTTCCGGCATCCACCACCCGCCGGGAGGAGCTGAAGGCTAAACAGACAAGTCTCACAGTACTTAGGACCACTCTATCATTATATTTCATCATTCTAACCTGCTGGAAGTCCCTGGATGCCTTGTCCACCTGCTTTGCTATTCCAAATACTTTCTTTTCTCTGTCTACATTGTCTATTTGCCCATGCATTTCATCATATGCCTTATGTTTACTCCTAGCGGTGTACAAAATCCCTCTTTATCCACACTAATGAACCGTGGATATGTACTAACTCAAGAAAAAAAAGTCTAATTTTGTTTAGTTTTGCAATAAAAAGAGTCTTACATGAATAAAGTATGGGACGTAATTCACAATTTCTAATGGTCAAAAATGGAAACTGTAACTATATAATCAATATTTATTCGATTGAGGTATATCAACCATAGGTAACGGAAACCACAACTCGACAAGAAAATAAAGAAAGGATATGTTATTAATAACGAAGGTAAGAAAATGACGGCTAACAAGAATATGGAATTTCAATTAATGTTACTGACCAGTAGGATCAATTTTTGACGTTACTGGTACTTTCTTCTGCTAACTCGGTGGTTTGAGCGTAATCCCAACCCCAAATTAAAAGTTTTATGTGCTAAAATATTGGTATTTTTCTGATTAGAGCTAATTTGCTATTAATTTGTTATTTTTGTAAATAAGTGTTACTTTTTTTCAAGTAATAAAATGACATTTTAGAAGAGAATTCAGCACCAAATTTTAGTCAATAAGCGCATAAAACCGTTTTATTTAAAACTGTTGCCAATCATCCGTTTCTAAATTTTTGCTTTCAACAGCGTACTTGCTCTGGGTGCTGGTTCTTCCAGAGTTTGAATTGCAATGTTCCATTTCGAAAATCATAGTGATGATTATCAGCTCCAAGTCGACTTCTAGGAAACGCTGCAATGTATTACATAAAATTCAAACAAACCCGAGTATTAACTTTCCTGCAAACATGTCTAAGGTTGCTGCTCCTTTGACCACAATTATGAAAAATTATCCATCGGAATTTCCAGCGCTATTCCTCGCTTTTTTTCTTCTGAGTTACCTTTCCCAAGTTTGGGAACAAAGTTAGATCTGCTTTTCTCGCCGTTGATAGTGCACGTTTATAGTGCCTCAAAATTGCTACCAACGAACAGTACGATTTAAAACCCTACAAAATAGGTCCAGATGCTCAGGGAACAAAGGAGAAGAAATTGAGTTCCAAAGACTCGCAGTTTGGAAGAAAGCTATTAGAGTAAAAATGTTTAGGTGAGATATTGATAGGAATTGGATAGAAGTTGGTAGGCAGTCGAGTGGGTTAAGAAAATGACACCCTAAGAGCAGCTAGTTTAGAGTACCAGTTCCTAAAAATACTTGAAGAATAGATATATTGAGACAACAAAGTAACAGCGGGGTTGAGACTAAAGCCCACAGGCTAAAACAAGGCCAGTTGGGTGCTTTATTCTCCTTTGGATTTAATCTAAAATACCTGGCAACTTGTAAGGGCACCAGAGCAGATATGACATCAATATTCTATGCATGTACAAATCATTAATTTATACAAGTTCAGGATACATTCAGGGATCAGTGAGTCTTTAGCACGAGCAAAAAAGGCTCATCCTCATGACAACAGATTCTGAAATGTCTTTATTATATTACGTACAAGCCAGCTTGCTTCAAATGCCTAGCCAAGAAACCAAAAACGAGAAATCTCTTAAAGAGTTCTGTCGCCTTAACAGTCATTGGCAAAAAGCGTTTACAATAACGGGTAATTGAGAAAGGTTTTGTCTCAAAAGCATATGAAAATAACAAATTACTTTCCTCCACAATCAGTAACAGAATTTAAATTAAACTATCTCCATCTTTTGAAATGCTGGCATGTCCAGGATTCAAACAAAAAAAACAGTTCATGATTTTCGATCCAATTTTAAGAAAAAAGTGATACTTCCATTATTTTCTCTTCAATTTCTGGGATGCTTTCAATTAAAGTGTACGTTAATTCTTAAAAGTAGTGGTTTCGAAAATAGCTTATTTCAAGGGACGCTTATTCTATAGGTAACTTTATCGGAAGGTACGGGCTAATTTAGAATGACACGACTGATGTTAAACTAAAAATCAAAGTTTTAATGGTTTGAAAAGGATTCCGGTTAAATAATTTTAAGCCCATAAATGTTGTAGCAATGGTCTTGTTTAAAGCCAGCTCAGATTAAGTTTAACTACACACTTGTTGCTTTCTTCATAAACCAACTTGATTAACTTACCTTAGTTTATCAATTGTTACAGAAGTCTTCGCACCTCCCCTTGCGTCAAATGTTTTGAGAAGCTAGAATAAATAGAAGGTAAGCCATGTCGTCAGTAAAATTAAAGAAGGTTTTGAAACGTATTAAAGTTCAGGGAGGATTTTAAAGGCTTTTTGGAGGCATTAAATTCAAAAGTAGCATTCAGTAAATTTTTGTCGGGAATAACGTTTTGAAGAGAAGTCGAACAATCTAATGATAGGCCATTACTGTCAGGTATTGAAAATTTCCTTAAACCTAGTTACTCTCTTTATGATTTCTGTTCTATGCCAGTATCAAAACTGGGAGGGCTATGGAAATTAGATTCTGGTATACCCATTGCGATTTTGCTAATAAAAAATATTGTCCCTCTTACTCCTTCAGTATCCCATATTTCTTTCACTTAACCTCTAATTTTTCTGGAACTTAAAATTTACATGATGATACACGATATTGCTGTTATATTTTTATTGTCATTATTATTAATATTATTAAGGGTCCAATAATAATGATAAAGAATCCTATATACTCAGCGGGGGAATCTACTCCAGTTCAGGGGCAGACCTAGGACAAAATCTGAGTGGATCAACCATTGCCGTCTGAGAGAATTTCCACAGACATGTCTTCTTGTAATCAGAGAACCCAAGCTCTTCAGCATATAACAGTTTGTAAGTACATTAGAGGCAAGACCAAAGGTACATCGACTACCAGCACACAGTCATCTGTGAATATATTATTATTCAAGCCGTCGTTTTCTGAAAACCAATGTTGGGCTAAGTTTTTAGCAAATGTCTCATTCTTTAAGCTCAGCAATAGTGTTCCGCTTTTTTATGGTGAAATATACAGAGAAACTGTACTGGATGAGTCGACTGTGCGAAGTAACTATGTTATAAATATGGAAAAGTGGCCATCTAATTCAAAGGATGAGAAAATCTGAGTTTCGATTTATGAAACAACTGACACTTGTGGGCGTTGCGTGGCAAACGGAATAGTTGCTGCTTTGAAAGAACCTGCAGTTTCAAGTCAACCACACCTACTGAAAATACTGCGTTTCCGACAGGAACAAACAATGCTCCATTTGCGTAAAATCGAACAGATTCTCTCAACATGCTTTGGCTACAAGGGATTAGATATGCCAAGGTCCTGTTACTTGTAAGCAATGGAGGTTGCGTAGATAAAAAAGTCTACCATAATCTTTGCGGGCTCTCTCCCAGGATGGCATATTTTACATGCGCCGCTCATGGACACAATGTTACAGAAGCTCTACATAAGCACTTCAAGAACATAAACACAGTAACTGTTTTGTGTAAAACAGTGTTTCTAAAACTACCGCGAAGAACTCAGCTTTTGCGGGATCTGGAGCCCAGTTTATATCTGTTCCCACGGCCAGTGATGACCAAATGGAAATGAAAAAATTTTAAATTAGTGAAACATGCTTTTCGAACTTGGACGTAAAAAGAGCAGTTGTGACCACTGGTTTACAAGACGTTCTTGAGAAAGAAAGGGTCAAGTGATATTTGGTCTGAATTGCAGCCAATTTTGGCCAGTTATGGGAAATCATAACAAGACTAGAAAATAGTTTCGCTTGGAATTTTATTGACTTCATTGGTCGTGCTGAAACAGAGATTGTGATTAGTCGGGAAAGCAAAACTAAAGAAAGTGAAGTACATGAGTGATGAACTGAGAACACTACGGTAACTCAGCACTATCGTTGCAGCTTTAGATTCAGATGTCACTAAATCTCGGCTTAAAAAATACTTGATTGTTGAAGAAGCCGTAATTTTGAAACATTTCCCTGTTGTTAGCGTCGATGTTGAACGATCTTTTTCTATGTATAATAATATGTCAGCATTCACCGCCACCGACTTTCTCTAAGAAAGTATTGTAATGTTGTCCTTTTGTTATTACATAATACTGTATAATACCAACCATTAACTTTAAGTGTACACATTGCTTGTTCATTGCTGACATTATGAAGTGCTAGAGCTGTTTGTTACCTCCGCCAATGAGACCATGGTTTTGCCTGTATCTCTCCGTTGTTCTATTTGTTTGTTTGTTCTTCCTGTTTGCCTGCTTGTGTGCAAAATAACTGAAAACGTTAGAAACGGGCTTAGATGAAATTTTCTTGAAATATTACAAGGATAAGAAAGAACTGATTAAATTTTTGGTGTTGGTTGGGATAACCTTTTCAACCAAGGAATTTTTCAAGCATTTTACAGAAAGAAATGAGAGCTATTACAAGGTCCGTGTTTCATGGTCAACTGTTCGTCGTTACCCAGAAATTTAAAAGAGACGTTGAAGAAAGAGAACTGCGCACTGCAGACTCCTGGCTTACATACTGCTGGCGTAGCAAACAAGATCACACAACCATCATTAAACATTATTAAAATATTTCCTACTATCCACAGTAGTTTAGAATTTCTGGACGACATGAGCAAGAAGTATATGCTCTCAACACTTTAAAAACATGAAGACCAAGTAAGCCTGCAGACTTGCTTCTCTTGGAAAATCTATCTCTAACTAAAGAATGGCCTAATTGGAAAAAAAGTTTTACAGCTTTATACTCTTTATTCTCCTATATCTCTTTATTATTAATGCAGCTTGACAGCATTAATAATAAAGAGATATATTCCCCAGGGATGGAGTGACTAGCACAGTAGGAATGGTGATAAATCTATGAATTAGACACACATGTGAAACACTACCAGCAAGCTACAATACGAGCATTCCAATGCGCATTGTTATTTAAAGCTGTCATCCCAATGTTCTTGTTTGTCTCTGCCAATGAACCTGCGCGTTACAGCTTTTGAGGTGAAAAACATTACACGAGAGGCCATTTTTCATTCTTATCAAAATTGGCACCAAAATTTGCATAAAATATTATGCTGGAAACCACCGGCAAGATTAATCGTATATTTTTGTGGACGAAAAACCTAAATTTAATCTCAAGAAACAGGTTTCTCTTTTGTACGTACTGCTATGTGGTGATGCGTTACACCTTTGAAAGTTTTTGCCATCAAGAAAGGCAAACGTTTTATTCTAATCTATCCCCATCAAATAATAATGTCTCAAGATACAAAAACTAATTTGCTGGACTACCTCTAAACTCTTACACCTAAACTACCTGCACATCAATAAGACTATCCTAAAATACGCTAAAGGAAAAGGTGGAAAAGCCGGAAAATTACCGAGATGCAGGAGGATAATGGTTTCTATTTATTTTACAGCATCCAGTAATTGTGCTGGAAAGAGCAGAATATCAGACTAGGGATGAACTATAATTCTGAAGAAAACAACATATAAACCATTTATTATCATTGCTGATACGCGCTTGTCTAAGTGTCTTTTTCAGGTTGTGCATCCTGATGTTCGAGCATGGTGCTGCAGTCTATTTCACTATCAGCAATCCAAAAGTCTATAGACAACCTTGTATTATCTACACCTATTATTTACATCTATGCTCAAGGATTACCTGATAGTGCAGTAACTAACGGTGACCAAATACATCCCAAACCAGTGCATCCATTGCCTGGTGGATTTTATACTCGTACCCAGAAAGAGCTCATTGATAATAACTTTTAGGAAAAATAACTTAACAAAAATTACTAGAATTGATTATTCTCTTTTGGACTTCATTTGTTTGGCCTAGCGTCACACACCAACATTTGCCTTGTTCTTTCGATACTTTACTTTTAAGATTTCATCCCAAACTCGTTAATCCAATAATAAATTCTTTCTTTCTTAAATATTAATACAGTTGATTTGTCACAAGCTATTTTGCGACCGCTGGTCAAGTTTAGTAGGTCAAGTTTTGAGCACAAACTTATTTTGAATTCAAAAACTTTGTATTATCCGACTTTTGGATCTCCAACTGTTGCTATATTATTTTGTTTGAAACAAGAAACTCCAAGGCCGACTGTATAATGGTCAGCTTTTGTTTTGAATACTTTGAACTGTTTGTGCTAAAAGCAAAAGGAGAGCCAACAATTCCATAAAGGAGGACTTTTTAAAATTTGTATAGGTGACAGCAACGAAGGAACTGCTAGATATTTGTTCTGACATTACTTAACAACGGAAGATACATCAACGTTAGAGTAACAGCTTTAATTTTTTTCTCTCGCACATTGATATTATCGATTAGTATAAAAGAGGGCCTATTTTTAGTCGGTTTCCATCTTCATTAACCTTATTTTATTGCAAAACAAATTTTAGAATTCCATCGAAAAAGATTTTTTTCAGAATCTTTAAAAAGTAAAAAACGTGTTAAAAATTCTAATCAACTTGACTAAAGACGGATATTTTCTCCAAAAGAGAAACCTGGGATATTCAGGTTTAATCCTAAACTATCCCAGAGCTTTAAGTGAGGGGATTAAGGCCTGGAAAGATTAATTTAAAAAAATATGTTCTCAGCCTGAATGTCGAGGTCACAAAGCCGGTCAAGCGAACCAAAAATTTGAATATCTTTTTAATATTTCATTTGGTACTCTTCCTGGCAAAATAATTCGCTCACAATAGATCTGTTAATGCCCATCTTATATTTTAATGCTGTGTTCTTTCTGTAGCTAATGCCGTACCTTCCCATTGGCTTTTAAAGTCTCTTTCTTATTGTACAAATGTTTATTTCCAAAGGTCATATATTTTTTACAGACCTTCTCTGGTCGAAAAATAGACAACAAATCGAATTTTAAGTTGACCATGTACCAAATCTCCTTTATTAATGTGGGAACCTCACAAAGCTTAATTATATTACAAAACTCTATATTTTATGGAACGTGATATAACACTCTAGTTCCATTCAAACTCAAATTCTGTGCCTAAAAATATTTCAACTTACCGCATCCTTTATTTCAGCCTCGATTTTTTTGTATTTCTCTGAAGATACGTTTTTAAACTCTTCGTTAAATACTTTGTTAGTAACGTGTAGGTTTAACTTGGATGTCAAAACGTCTGAAACAGGAAATTTAAATTATTAGTATTGAACCAGAATGATAGCTTGTTTCACTTCAAGCTAAGAAACTGCAAAATATTATCAACCTAAACTGAAAATCTGGAAAATAGTAAAGGGTAGGAAGGATGGTGTTCAGAAGCTTCCGTTCAGAACATCGTGTATATCTTTCAGAGTGATTTTCTAAATAATGGATAACAATTACAATCCTTTCTTTCCATACTTTATTACAAAATTTAAATTCGGGATTCACTTAGGTATGCTTTTGAAGTGCTGAAAACGTTGGATAAACAAGTAGATTCTTACAAAGCTATGCAAAGGTATTGCCCTGCTGACTGATTTCGTACAGTTTTCAGGGACGATTTATACCACACAAAAGAGCGATATTCAGTCATGAAAAGACCAAGGGTCTCGTATATTTAATAGATACTGGGTAACTCATCATCATCAAACGGAAAGATCATCTCAAGATCTGCCGTGTTCTTCTACAAAAATTTAGCCAACCAGACCGACATTGCGCCATTCGATATAGTTCTGTAATTGATTTTCCGTCACATAGCTGTGAGATGTTATCACTATAGCGTGTCTTTGGCCTACCTCGTGCTCGCTTACCAAATACAGAGCCTAATAACAGATCCCTGTCAACATTGTCATGACGGCAAATATGACCAAAGAAAGAAAGTTTTCGCTTAGTGATCGAAAGTACAAGACGTGTCTTACAGTCGATCTTCTGGATGGCCCACTCATTAGTCTTTCTCTCAGTCCAACTAACTCCCAGTAACCTACGATAACACCATATTTCAATAGATTCGATTCCTTTTAGATCCTGTTTCTTCACAACCCAACATTCTGTACCATAAGTTGCAACGGATAAAACGAAGGAAGCGAGCAAACGTTTCTTGGTGCTTAAAGATATATGCGAATCTTTCCAAATATTTGTCAAAGAGATCATAGCATTTTTAGCTAAATTTATTCTTCTCTTAATTTCGCCAGAGTCGTCATACGTGGCTGTAATTTTTGCACCGAAATAAATGAATTCGTTTACATTTTCTATTGCCTCCGCGTTAACAGTAATGTTATCAAGACGTTTTGGATAGTTGGTACCTTTAATTTTCATTACTTTAGTTTTGTTAGCGTTTAAGAATAGTCCCGTAGACTCGCTTGTAGTGTTAACCTTATTGACCAGAGATTGTAGTTCGATCATGCTGCCGGCTATGAGAACAGTATCATCTGCATATCTTAGATTATTAATGGATTTGCCACTGATTTTCACTGTACCTTCTGTATTCTCAAGTGAAAGCGGTAAGAAGAAAGGATACAGCCTTGTCGGACTCCCTGTTCAATACTAAACCATTCAGTTAACCCATGTGCAGTTCTTACTGCTACTCTCTGGTTGGCATATAATTGCAATATTAATTCAACTATATGTTGTGGAAAGCCCATTGATAGCAGGCTTGACCATAGAACTCCATGATCCACGGTATCAAATGCCTTCTTATAATCAATGAAACATAAAAATATGTCTTTGTTACATTCTCTGTTTTTCTCTATAATCATTTTGAGGTTTAATATCTGGTTTCTTGTCCCTCTGCCTGTGCAAAAACCGGCCTGCACCTCATTTACCTCCTTATTCTACCTTACTTTCATTCTGTTTGCGATTGTATAAAGCAGTATCTTACTCGAGTGACTGATTAAGGAAATAGTTCTATTGTTACAACACTGCTGAACATCATCCTTTTTAGGAAGGGGTAAGAACAAAGAGGAAACCCAGTCTGTAGGCCAGGATTTTTCGTGCCATATTCTTAGACAGAGTTTGTGAAAGAATTGAACGACAGAGTAACCATCAAACTTTGTAAGTTCTGCAGGAATGTTTCGTATCCAGGGCTTTTATTTGATTTCAGATCCTTAATACCCTTTTGAACCTCAGAAATCAGTGGTGGAGGTTCTTTAGGAGAAGGATCAACAATAGGAAACGGAGGGGTGGTGACATTTACATTTTTCTTGTACAGGTTACTGCAGTATTCCTTCAAACGGTTTTTACATCGTTTGCCTCTGACAGGACATGCCCATCATCAGACTTGATGGTATCGATGTTAGGACGGAATTTCTTGGTTAATTTTTGGCTCCAAAATGTGTAACTGTAAGTTAATGAAATTGTTGTTCTGTTGAACCAAAAACAAAGCTTTGTTTATTTGAATGTCGAAGAACAGTCTCAATAATGAAAGATGAAAGAAAATGCAGGTTAATCTTGTTTCTGCGTTGATGAGACAAATTTGACTGAAACAATAAACAAAAGCCAAGGAAGTGTATTGTATAACATCAGCACGCTATGCTGGAGTGAAATGGAACAAGGCACATTCCCTCTTTGGAAATTGACAATTTCTGGTAATAGCCTTGCTAACAACAAAGCATCTCAGTGCCATATGAACCGGAAATCCTTGTTACGTGACATGCTTCTTAGGTTCCTTTGTTAAAGTAAGCTAGAAACAAAATTTTAAAGGTTGAAATAGGCTGAGATCTACAGAAAACAATGCATGTTTTAAATAATACTTAGTATACCTTAATAGCAAAAGACTAATGTGATATAATAAAAGCAATTCCATGCATAAAGGTTGAAATAGGCTGAGATCTACAGAAAACAATGCATGTTTTAAATAATACTTAGTATACCTTAATAGCAAAAGACTAATGTGATATAATAAAAGCAATTCCATGCATTTAATCCGACTAACCTGTCAGTCTCACTACGGTGTGATTAGACCTCACTTTGGCGTATCGATTAGTCACAAGGCACTGAAAGCGACCCTGCATTTCCGGTGTCATTCTTACGTAAATGTCAGCATGTTGAAAAGGGGTTGGCAAAAGAACAGCTCTTTTTCTTCTTCTTCTTCTTCTTTTTTGCGGTTCTATAAAATTTGTAAATAGTTTGCCATCTTTCATCCAAGAAACACTAGCTGTACTAAAGCTGAAATATCCACATCTTATGGCCTGAATAGATCCGGTTTTTGTTTTTATTTCTGGCAGATCGTTCTTCTTAATTGTTGGTGATCCTATCTCGACAAAAAAAAGTATGTAAATAAACAGGAAATTTTTGAGAAATTTTCAAGAAACTCTAAAATTGCATAGTCACTGATTTTCTACGTAACACTCAACGTTAAAATAATCATATTAGGACAAGTTGCTTATTGGGTAACATTCAATGAACGTTATCAAATAAGTTATTGTAAAATAAAGCATAAAAATGAAAAAAATAATAAGAAAAAAAATCCCTTCCTCAATGAGCATGTTTTATTTGGACATCTTTAAATCCTTATAACGTACAAAAAAGATCTAGATACTGTTAAAACACTAACTGAACATAATACAATTCCCTTTGCTATTGTTGGAAGACAGTGTGAGCCTGAAATACTGATAGAAAAGGATATAATTAAAGCAGAAAAGCAACTTATTTTATATTGAATTCTAAAGTGATATGGTTTAAAAAACTGAATTAGCGGTAAAATTCTGCAACAAAAATACTCACTTTTCTACAATACAGTTTTATCTTATAACGGATTAAGAAAAACAACCTTTTAAAGGACTTTTCCGTATAATAACTGCAATTTTGGATTTTTATTTTCTTTTATATATTTGACTCTGTTGAAAGTAGCAACGTTAGTTATTGAAGTATGTTATTTAGTCTAGTGATCAATCAGGTGACTATTGTTTCGGTCAGTATCTGATTACAAGTCACCATCACAAAAAGAGTTCCTAACAAGTGTCTGTAACAACTTTGATATCGTGAAAAAAACCCAGCTAGTGCATGAAAATGATATTTTCTTCGAAAATCTTTTTCATTATTCTACAAGTGATGTAGGCGTTGTCTTACTGGCGCAAAGACTAGATGTACTGCTTTTCCGGACAAATTGCTTGTTTTTTCCATCAATTACTTACAAAAAATACGCATTTGGGTTGTAGAATAGAATCTGCAGGAGTACAAAGTAAGGAGAGCGTCACAATCTTATTTTTGAGAGATTTTGGTTATTTTCTGTGGTCTCAACAGAAATATCGTACGACAATATAATACTGCAAGAACACCCTGAGATAACATTTTTAAGAGTATCTAATACTTTATCTAATTCAAGAGTTTCCGCGATAATCTTTCATATCATGAAAGATATGGAAATTGCAAAAGGAAAGGTAACTATTTGCTCATTATTATATGTCTTCAATACCGGCATTCGGAAAGAAAGGTGACCAATGATTACAGCTTTTAAAACAATGGAGTTGCATATTAATCGTCTTTCTAATCAAAAAGCATCATTTTAAAGGAATCTCTCTTAACCTCTCATTCCCCTAACCTTTTCTCATCTGATTCTCGGGAAATTGGTCTTTCCAAATGTGTAGGCATTCGTCTTTGGCCCCCTATGACCCCACTCTTGCTGCTATTACTACTAAAAATACTACTACTTTTATTACTTCTAGTATCACTTCTGCCAGTTTTACCATTAAAACTACTACAGTGACTATATTACTACTGCTAGTACCAGTACTGAGAAAGCCAAGTCATCAGCCTTCAATATGGGACACCACGAGTCCTTGCACCCCGCAGATGGCACATAGTTAAAATGGCAGGACGACTTCTAATACCTTTGGTGGTAGGTGGTAGTTCAGAAAAAGACAACAACATAACGAAAGTGCAAGCCTGGAAAGCCATGAATGGCATGGCTAAGATAAGGAATTCCACTTTAAGTAGAATCTGAAAAATCAAATTCTTTATAGCAACCATTAAATCAATTCTTCTGTATGGATGTGAGTGCTAGACCATCTCAGAAGCACAAAAGAAATCGATGATTGGGGCTTCCACATGAATGCTTGGTCATCATCATCATCATCATATTCGGTTTAACGTCCGGTTTACATGCTAGCATGTGTTGGACGATTTCTTGAAATTGACTTCCAAGTTATTCTATCCTTCACCAGGTCTCTGCTGACACCTTTTTGTTTCAGATCCATCCTTATCCCTTCCTCCCATGTTTTCTTTGGTCTTCCTCTGCCAGTGGTTCCTGCCACCTTGATTGTTCTGCATCTACTTGTCCAAGCATTCTTGTCCATTCTCTCCACATGACCAAACCAACGAAGCCTCCTATTCTGCATACAGCTGCCAATACTGTCCAGATTCAATCTCCTTCTGAGTTCATTAGAACTGAGCCTGTCCTTTAGACTTACGTTGCACATCCATCTTATCATTCTCATGTCATTCCGCTCCATGCGGCTGACATCTTCAGCTTTCACTGGCCAAGTTTCACTGCCATACATCATTGTGCTACGTACACATGCCTGGTAGACTCTACCTTTGGTAGGTAATGGCAGAGCTCTGCTGGTTAACAATGGCATCAGCTCCCTGAACTTACTCCATCCACTGTTAACCCTTGCTGTAACACTTGCACCAGCTCCCCCCTCAGCTCCAAGGGTGTCACCAAGGTAGCAAAACTTCTGGACAACCTCAATATCCTCATCCTCCAAATGCACTTTATGTAGGTCTAAGTCACAGGTTGCCTCTCCTTCTTTGCACCTCTTGCAGCTAAAACGGTTAGTTTCTGTCAGTTTGCCCTTTATTCCACTGCACCGTTTATGTACCCAGTGCTTGCAAGTACCACAATAGATTGAGTTGCTCCCAACTCCCTTCCCACAGACTGAACAGGGAAACTTTCCTTTCTCCAATGGCTTTCCTAAATTGCAACCACTGACCATCACTTTTGTCTTGCCCATGTTCACTCTCAAACCTTTACCTTCCAAACCCTTCTTCCAAGTCTCTAACTTAGCAAGTAGACCATTCAATGTCTCACAGGGGAGAACCAGGTCATCTGCATATAGCAATTCCTCTGGGCAACCCTTTCGAAACTCTCTTGACAGTGCTTCCAAAACACAAATAAAAAGCAGTGGACTTATTACAGATCCCTGATGAACTCCAACACCCACACCAAAACTCTCAGTATAGGAGCTGTTGACCCTTACCCGACTTTTAGCATTTCTGTACATTGCCTGAACAACCTTGGTAGAGCCCTGAATTTGGACAGGGGTATCCATACACTAAAAAAATTCTGCAGTGATCTACCACCAGTTAGTGATAAGATCTCATCCCGAAGAATGCAACTTGCTGGACATTGCTACCACCTTTCCAGTATACAACGATTTGTTTTATAGGACCCCAAACAAGGACACCAGGTATGAGGCAAATAGAAGACAACCTTCATCAATACTCTGAAGAGTGACAGGGGACCAAGTGAAAGGACGGAACTAGTGTCGCTGAGAGTAGACAGGGAGGTTCTGGTAAAGAAAAGAGGTCGACCGATGAAGTAGGTGAATGACTGATATTAATCGTACTTCCATTGAAACTACCTCTATTAACTGTGTTCCTGTGTTACCAATCGTTACTCCTGTTACCCTTTCGTTTCGGTTGTGGAACTTACCAATCCACATGGCGGAAAATCTGTCCTGCCTTTTATTCTCACATTTATAATATTACCATAACTGTGAGAAGTGCAGAATCACAATACGTGATGTGAAGCGCAACAGAAAGAGACTCTTACTAATACCACACAATTGTGACTGGCTATGTAACTTACATAAACAACGCAGTTACTGAACTACTATATCCAGACGTCTATTGATGTTAGGCTGTCCTTGATCCTACAGTCTATTTTTCGTGAGTTTATTTTGCTTAAAGCAAGATTTAAGATAAAAAAATTTTAAAAATCAGGAGAGGTGGCGAACTAAATTTAAAGAGTGGCCAGGCAAGTACTGCTAACAAAAGGAGTCATGAAAAAAATTAAATGGATAATGAAAAATATAGGAATAGTCATAGGGGGGGGGGGGAAGTTAACATATGTATAATATGATGGGTACAGAGAAAGAACCAGCAGTCATGTAAAGTACAATTAAACCATGGGGCAAAGCAGAAGACATTGATATTCCTTTTCGGAAACAAATAAAATGAGCCTCGTTCGAGATGAAAACGAGGCATGTCCTGCAACATTTTCGGTCTTTTGAAAGTATACAATGGACCGCGCGACGAAGTATGTTAAATTAAAGAAGAGTTCAAAGGGAAAATCGGACCAAACCACATCTCGTTTTCCTTGAAAGCTGTCAGATTTTAGCTATGCAAATTAAATCTAAATATTATGGTGAATTGGCTGAGGGCATTAAGAGACAAAAACACTTTTAAATACTCTTACTGTGTAGAATTTATCGATGTGCCCTACTCATAACTCAGCGGGAGTTTAGTTTGCATGAGCCCTTGGGAGAAGACGGCTGGGTCCACACTCTACTTGGATTAGTCAGTATTTTTTTTCATTTTAACAACCATATGCAACAATAATGAGCTTGTGGTGTTATTGAAAACATTTAACCAGAAGGTATGTTGTCCGAAGGAGCTTAGGGGGTAATAAAACAAACTGGTCTTTTTTACAGTTTCCAATGAAAACATGCAGTGCTATGCTTTTAATTGCCCCTTTCTTATTATAATGCAACTACATAAAAACATAAACATATTTGTTAATTTTTTTGTATCTAATCAATAGTATATTTGTATCATATTAATAAAGCATAAAATGTCACATACTATATTAGCAGGGATTAATGTATTCAAATATTTTTTTAGATTGCAGATGAATATAACATACATTTGAACAAGGAAGGCATCGACAATACCTGTGTCTATGTTAGCAAGTCATGGTTATTATGCATTATTATGCAATAACAAAAAAGGACTCTGCTATTAAGGCACAGGGAAAAGAAATGGACACAGTAAATCCAGTTAACATGAATAAGACAGTCTTTCTCTTTCTGGTAGAGGTATCTGGTAGAAGGCTTGTGTCAAATCGTTCTTAATCAGATATTTCCACTGGCCGATTTTCCGGAACCTCTCCATGATGTGTCAAGTCAGAGGCGGTGAGTAAAAGGCTGTCTTCAACAAATTCTATAATAGGTTGGTAAAGATCCTCCGGGCGCTTATGTGTTTTGAGATGGATATTCATAAGGTTCATAAAGTGTGCTCCAGTCGATTGAAATGCGTAATGGGCTCTGATAGCTTGCCATATGTTGTTCACAGAGGTGTAAATTTTGGTGATGGCATTACTTGAGATAATTTGCTATTTGTCCTAACATCAGGTCCAACTGAGAGACTTTCTGAGACGCAGTGGGACGATTTGGGTTTTCTTATGGGTCGTCGACAAGACCCCAAAGGGGTATGACTCGTGTCGTTTCGGTCCACGATGTACCAGTAACCAAGAACAGTGTGAAGCCAGGGCCGAGTGAAAAGGAGTAGACTAAGTTCTGTTTCTAGCTCTTAAAGCTGGTCGCAGTTTCATTCTTTGTAAGGCTTCATTGCTTTGGAGCACAAAGTGTTGCCATTTTGTTGTAACACGAAGTAAAATAGCTCAATTGTCTAAGAAAAGCCCCTCTATATCAAAACAAAGTTAACTTCCTTTCTTCTTGATTGTTTATGTTGATTCCATCAACAGAATGCTTTTCTCTGAGCAACGAATGTAAACGTCTTCTTCGATGTGTATGGGACCGTTTAAGCCCTGTAACCACGTTATCAAGGCACAGGGAAAAGAAATCGATACATTAAATCTTTTGAAAAAACATGAATAATACAGTCTCAGTTGTACTGTGGAAATGTAGGTGAACATGAAAATTTCAGTTTGTACGGTAACGACATAATATCAAAGCATTAATAATAATGGTAGTAAAATCGACGCTTATCTCTTGCAAATAGCCTAGTAGCACAAAATTACTTGATGATTTATTTTTAAAATATTTTAAAGTATTTACTCAAAAAAAAAGTTTTGCCCAAGAGAATTGGACAACAGGAGGCTTTTGTTGTAAAGTTATTAGGAAAATAGTATGTTTTTGGTGTCCCAACCTCTGGCACTTGCCAAAAAGTATGCATCATCCTTGTGCATTTGTGGGGAAAGATTGTTATTTACTGGGCTGCCTCAATATGAGCTACTTCAAAAATTTAGGCAGTGCTCGTTATGCTAATTTTCATGAGTTAAAATTTGATGAACTTTACTTTAAGTTGTTGAAAATGACGGTTCTTTTGGGGCGGTTAAAATAATTAGCGTTATTTTTTGGGAACAATGGAGATTCCTATTTTTGTTTTCATTGGAAGTAAACATACAGGCTGTTATTCAAATAAATGGTGTGGTATTTTTTTTGTGAGCTGAAAGTATTCTTAAATAACCATACCTATCCAAACTTAATAAGTGTCCCCTGATGGGGATGATTGGGTTAGGAACCTAATCAGACATCAAAACATCTAGGGTTTTGAAACTGTTCTTGAGTAGGTTTAATGATTGGTACCTGAAAATTTGAGAGATCATTACATTGTTATTGGCAAAAAATATGATAGCATTTAAGACGCAGTACCATTCTTTCCACATGAATTCTCTCTGCCTATTTGTAAACTCTTCACAACTGCCTCTTGGCTTTCAGAAACGAGAGGATTATAAGATCAACGTTAAGAGGGTTTACATATTCTAAAATTGTGAATCCCTTGTCTTTCATGAGACCGTCTCCTGGCACATAATGATCCACAAAAGGATTTTACTTGTTATTTCTTTGTCAGATATGCTACCAGCAAAAGCTGATAAAATAAAATTAAAGCCACCACCAGGAACAATGCCAACCATGAGATTAACAATAATGTGGCTTTTATAATCAGAAAAAATAACTTGTGAGAAATCCAAGAGGGAGAAACTTCAACTTTAATTTTAACATACTTAATTATGCATCTAACACTTGAGAAATTTTCC
This sequence comes from Morbakka virulenta, assembly GCA_003991215.1. Lineage (NCBI taxonomy): Eukaryota > Metazoa > Cnidaria > Cubozoa > Carybdeida > Carukiidae > Morbakka > Morbakka virulenta. Next base: position 3,070,876 of record RDPX01000041.1, read on the forward strand.
TTCATTTCGGAAGACATGAAGAAAAATTGGCTTGCGATTTCATGCCTATTGGGCCAAATTGATAAGCTTCCAAACTTTTTCCCGTCATTTTCCCCAGTAACTGTGGTTCAGAAGGTGCCTTTTATAGGGACTTATATTTGGCATGTAAGGAATTTTTTTTGGCCTGATGCCCTTCCTGATGCCAAACAATGGCTTTTTCTTTTCTTTTATAAAGTTCCAGAGTTTTCGCGCGCTCAGGTAATCGAACCCGGAACCTCTTGGTTACGGTGCATCTGCACCAACCATTAAGAAGCCTTAAATACGTAAGGTTAATCCATGTTGCAACTGTAGTACTGACTGTCGATTCGGAAATTTGAATCAAAATTCCCAAATGTCTGACACTGAAATTTCTTCGAAGCCTGACCAGTGTCAAAATCTATGCTTTTAAAAAACTCATTGCAAGCTTGCGGTTTCTCCAATCCCCAGAAACCACACGTTTGTTGTTAGTATACAGAAATTACTCTTTCACAAGATATACCTGGATGCCGAAAATCAATGCTGCAAGGTTAGCAATGGTGGAAGGCAGTGTAATGATTGTAGTTGTGAGAATTTTCCAATATCATGGTAACAAATGCATGTGTAGTGAAAATCTTACTGTTTCCACAACTTGAGAATAATTATCGATGGTCACCCCTTCGTCCAAAATGTCCATGTGATTTACATCTTCAACCTCAAAGTCCTCATTTTTATCCCAATTGGTTGCTATGTCCACGACATGAAATGCATCACTCTTTTTACCAGGTAAATCATGAATCTTGGTTAAAGGTATTTATTCCGTTTTCGTTAAACTAAAAATTGTTTTAGGGGCGAAGAAATGGTTTATCATCGACAACTAACCGGGTTCTAGTTCTTCCAAGTGGCCTGTAAAAATTTTCAGGAAAATGCTTTTCTCATACCTCTGTATGTTTTGAGAGGCTGAATTCATTCTTCCTCGCCGTCGGTGAATGAATCATCGCACACCAGTGATACATCTCACCGTTACTTTTAGGAAAATTAAAGAAATTTTATATTTGTACTTTTCCTCTCTGAATTTTCCCACTTGTATTCCATCGAAAAGCTTTGGTTGTTCTGTAGCCTTGTTTACGGTTGTCTTGAAATGTTGCAACAGTGGTCTCGTTTATATCTTAAGAAGGTTAAATTTCATTAATTTCCGAAACGGAGCATTAATGTGATAATATGAATAAATGTGATAAAGGTAAAGTACTAAACGGTGATAATAAAATCCTAAAGACCTGAAAAATTTGTTTGAGCAAGTGATAAGTAAAGACAACAAAAGAGCGATACTACGAGATATACAAACATAAAAATTCTGGTGGGCAAAATTAGAAAAGGGGAAAGTGATTAGTAAAAATGTGAAGTTGGGTGTGAAAAAACCGTATGAAATGGTAAGATAATGGATTTTTACAATATAGAAACAATATAAGGAGATGTATTGAAGAAGGGATAAACATATTTACCAAAACTTATGAGCAATATATTTCAAAGTGAAAAGGTAATAAGTAGAATGTGAAAATGGTTTTCTTGTCGTACATTTATAAGAATAAATGAAAGATGCTGTTTGACTGGTATTATTGAAAACAATAAAAAACTGAGTATGTGGTATACGTATGTAAACAAAGTATATTGCGTTTCTTCTATATCAAAGAGAAACAAAGTGTATTAATAAATGTATTACTAAAGTAAGCTCAAACCTTGCTCAGAGAATGAGGCTGAATACATTTATATGAAAACTTTTTCATTCGTTATCTTTTCCGGTATTCGTTATAGGAGGCATAATGTCTTATTGGTGTTTATAATATTTTTTTGCTGGGAAATTTTCAATAGTAAATCAAAATGACAGAGCCTTAACAACAAGTTTAATAGCTTCAAAGCTTTTCCTTATACAGTTAAAATGCCAACACCCAGAATATTGTATATTATTTAAATATTAGTTTGATCTTAGTTTGATATTAGTTTGATATCAGTTGGATATTAGTTTGATATTAGTTTGATATCAGTTTGATATTAGTTTGAAATTAGTACGATATTAGTTCGTTATTGACAATACCCAAAACTTGGGCTGCAGGAAACTTTGTTCTGAAGCCTTTGCTTAGTGGTCGGATGTATAGGGGATAACAGCTTAGTGCCTTGGGAAAATAGCTGTTGTTGTGTAAGTACCAGTTTGAATTTATTAGATTGAATGAAGGAAAATACTGATGCCTTAAACAATAATTCACATGATTAGAAGAAATTGTATGTGACTGTCAAGTGAAAAAATGCACTTTTATTTTTTTCTTATTTTCTGTACGATTGGCTGCAGAAAATAAATATCTGTATTAGCCACATCTCGTGACTGCCTATTTGAAACTACTGAAGATCATTGGAAAGCCCTTTGTGTCTGCAAAACGAAGACGACGAAACGTGAATAGGAAATGCCTGTAATATTTTTAAGTGCAAGGTAAACCTACCTTTGTCTATTACTTAGAACTATTTGGTTTAGAAATTTCCATCGATCTCAACTGTCACAACTTTAAAGGTAACCCATCCTGTCATAATCGAGGACCATAACATACATTTAGCAAATAGGAAAAGCATCTTGAATACAGTTTTTGCAGAGGTTGATAAAGGAAGAAAAGTAAAGCAGTCATAAATTGGAAAATAGAGAATATCATGGGAAAGGAGGAAGAAAAAAGTGTTAATAGAACATAAACTGAAGTTCTATGCTAAAGTAATGTTAAACAAATAACCTTTAAGGACAAATAATATCAGAAAAAGACTCAGTTTAACGTACGAAGAAATTTTTAGGTTATTGTGGAACTAGTTTATTTATAAGGAGAATACTAGTGTATAAAAATGGTTGGTAAATGTAATAGGGATAACGTATGAAAAGAAGTGCCAATGGGAGTCAGAGAATGTGTTCGGAACTGCAATCAGCCCAACAATAATGGATAATTTCTATTGCACATAAGTTACGGTGATAATTTACTTAATTTCTCGTATTTGTTGTTGTTTACTAGTTTATATATTGGTTATAGGCACCACAGCTTACCCTAGCAATATATTAGGTAATATTCCATTTCATAACATTTAGTTAAAAATCAACTTAAGCATTAGGATTTTATTAGTTTTAGCTTTAAATCAGTAAAATTTCCATTTGATAGCTTATGATTATCTCTTTACTGTCTACCTTCCAATTCTCTATATCTGAAAAAAAATATTAAATTTTTGGTTTTAATTAAAGAAGTCTAGTCTATTCTGGCTTCATATAGCTCAATCACAGAGTGTTAGCTAGTGTCAGTAGCAATTCATTAAAACTCCCTTGAGTTTGATTTTTAATTAATTGCTATAATATATAGCTTAAACAAGAAAATACAAATGTACAAGTATTGTGAAATTTCTATAAAATTGTAACAATACTTGATATTCATATCCAAAACAAAGTACTTAATGTACGCGATCCGACTTTAACGGTTATCTGTCACTGTTTCAGTAGTATTTTTATACCTCGATCAACAACACATATTTTTTCCATGATCTCTTTTATCCATACAAACGTGAATGGAATAAATAAAAATAAACTGTATAAAAAAACAACCTGTAAAATCTTTCTATCAAGCAATTCAAAACTAAAATATAATGTTATCACAAAATTTGCTTTTCCAGAATTGAAAACTTTTACCTTGTTCATCTCTTTACCACCAAACACATTATCAGTAACACAACCGATGGTTCAAGGTTTTATACGATCATTAAACACTAAGTAACCTGCCAAAATGATCTAGAAGTTCATCAACGCATCATCAATTGCTTTAAAAGGCCGGGGACTTCAAGACAAGATCAAGAGGATTTAACCTAAAATACTGATATTTTATTTGAACAGCTAGTAGAAGTCTTAGACAACTTGAAACCTCTCGATCCCGAACTAGCTCCAAATGGCCTTACTTCTGGTACATTGATCCCCAAAGACAAAGAATAAGCAACCTCAATTCAGCATGTACTATGAGAAGAAGTATTGCTGCACTGGGTCACCAAAGACGATGTTGAAATGATCAACAACGAAAGTGATGAAATGGAATCATCGAAAAAAGCAACCAGCAAGAAAGCGTTATTCGAGGCAGTAAACTTAAGCGAGAATATTGCTCTTTTTCAAAACAACGGTATAGCTAAGCAATTGTGAAAGCACATTGGGCATCTCAGCGAATTCATTGTTTCATCATCACGCAAGAAAAAACTACACTTACCAGTTTTTTTAAGTCCACATAATTTTATTTTATGGGCCATACATTGTAAGTCTCTGAAATAAAGGTGCAACACAATTATTTGGTGTTTTTTAGTCGATCTACCCTTTTTAACTGAATACTTCGACTTTTAACCCCACCCCCAATTTATCGAACTATTTTCTCAACCTTTGAGAGTTCGAAAAATCGGGGTTAAAGTGTATTTATTATCAAGTATGTCACTGTAAAATTCAACTTTAAAATGAGGTTTTAGAAATATAGCTTTTTGCCCTTTACGGCTTTTGGTATTTTTACTGTCTAACTGTGAGCCGTATCACTTGTTCCAAATATAGAGTGTTAGTTTTCTGATTAATTTGTAAAAATATGATTTTCCTTGCTAAAATGGAAATCAATGACAATAATCAGTACATCTAGTTTCATTTAATCTTCAACAAAATTTAATAGAAAACGTCAAAATGTTTCTTTAAAAGGGTCCATCAGGGCTAAGGGGGTGGCTCACACTCAACGACCTCCCCGCCGTATGGGAGTGCTACTATTAGTTTTTAAATGAAATGTCGTTTTATAAAGAAGACAAAAATTTAAGATAAACTATAAAATGTAGCATTAATTTGAAAATCAATTATAAATATGTATATAAATGTATCATAAGGACAGCAATCTTACCAAAGCAATCCTTGAAATATGTCTCTGCAAATCTTGGATCAGTATCACATCCCTCTACTTTTGCTGTTTTCAATGCAACCTGAGATTCTTTCCATTTTTTGTATGTTGCTAAGCAGTTTAGTTTATTACAATACTGTCTGAAGTGATATGGGTACAAGAATATTGTTTCACTTTGAAGTGTTAGCAGTTTGTCTGATCCCCCAATATTTTGAAAAATGTTTATCTTAATTATCATGTTAAAATTTATACGTAAATTAAGGTAAACTGAATAAATTGCTATGCCTGTTGAAATAGAAACTCTAACATATTTCGATGATGTCATTTTATTAGTTGACCTGTCAGATACAGTAACTTTGACCGTCAAGCTCTGTGTTCCAGATGTCGATATGTTCAACTTGGTTATATCAATTTTTCCTTCGATGACTTTATACACAGATCTTTGAGCCAAAAATGTTTGCTGTGTTACGTTTGACACTGTTCCGTAAGGTGGGATAGGTAATATTAATGGCAAGCAGGTGATGCTTGTTAAATTAGAATACAAGTCTATAGCTTTGCCGCATTTATCTTGAAGAATGATGCTTTGATTTAGTGCAAGAGAGCGGGATGGACTTCCACCGTCTTTTATATTTATAAGAACTTTGTACTTATCTCTATGTTTACCTTGTAGCGTATCAGACAGCATCAATTCTCCTAAACTGTTGATTCTGAAATACGGGCAAGCTGGACTTTTTAATTCCGAATTGCAAGGGAAAGCTTTATCATTTAGTGTGACACTAATAATCTTGTACGTTAGATTAGTATTTTCTGGATCTTTTGCATTAATTTTGCGCAGAACTTGTCCGACTGCTGTTGGAAGAACCAGGGTGATATCTTCTAACGGAGATGCCACTGGTGGATTGTTACCTAAGGTTAAAAAAGGAAGAATTTTAGGTAACTGAAAAGAAACATTAAATTACAAGTCACAGTGTATATCACAGACGATGGAGAAAAGAATTTCTTAGTTGGATAACTGGAACAAATGTTAACTAAGCACTAATCATCAGCCAGCTAAACTTTTTAGCTACAGAGTAAAAAAGCTGCAGAAGAGAAAGTTGAGCAATTTTATAAGCGTTTTGTACCATGACCAGCACGAAAACAAGGATAACTTAGGTGAAATTTTCAGTTTAGCAATTCCTAGACCTGTGAATACATTTGTTTGGCAAGTAACACTAGATAATCAAATTTTTTAAAAAATGAGGAAAGGAGAGAAAGTTAGAAAGAAAAAAAATTATCAAAACAAGGCCTTTTGTGCTCCTGTTAAATACAAAGAATACAAAATTGAGAATCAGGACATTAGCGTTAAGAGCTATTTAGCCAATCCACAGAAGTCAGTTTATAGCCCTAATAATTTGTATTCCCTCTATGTTCAGACCTTGTCTCGCATATTTTATTGCTTCCTTTATGTTAAATTCCGTTACCCTGTTTTCCAGGAACACCATGTGAGATCTTTTTTCAACTCCCTTGGGATTATTTTTTTTTTTTCACAAAAAACAGTTTGTTATGATGACACGAAAATGGCCATGGTTTTTATAGTCTCATTTATTGTACGCGAGCCTGAACTTCATTGGATGGCATTAAGAGCAAACTGTCTTACAAACAACAAAGGATGCTAATATGGGCTTCTCTTCTGCCAGTTTCTAAATCTGTACTAGATAAAAGGAGAATAGTTCATAAGGTCGACGTGTATTCGTGTATTACTTAAGAAATGTTTGTATTACGTAAAATTAAATACAGGGGCCATAATGAAAGTAACGTCTTCATGATCTGTATTATGCTACCCCTGCCAACGTTTCTCTAGATTACCGTCCCGCCTGTTTGTTTTGTTCCTTTTTGTTTCTCTTTTACTCTTATTTTTTAACTATTTCGGATAACATCATGTATTAGGTTTTTAACATTTACCTTTGAACATTTGTATTTTTTTTGTTAGTGGCGAATAAATACATACATACATACATACATACATACATACATACATACATACATACATAGTAAGGAATGGCTCGGTAAGCGATCTATAATCTTTCATGGTGATTGCTCCATCTTGACAGATGATTGCCGTCTATGACTTCAGCTGTTTTCAGTGAGATTTCTGTCTTTCCTTGCGTGGCCTCGAGGGTGACTTTGGAGATCAGCTTCTGATCTGTAATGCTTGAAACATAGGTGACAGATGAAAGAAGCAGCTTCAACTGGGTTGATGGCATTACTTTGTGAAACTTGGTGTCTGTGTGCAGCCATATGTCTTTTGAGACCTGGCGCTGATTTGCAAATCTTGCCACACATCACACATGACAGGTTATGTGGCCTTGGAGGGAGGTTAGAATGTGGCCTTGATCTGACATGGGACTTCAAATGATTGAGAAAGCTAGCTTTTGATAGAAGAATACGATCACATTTGTCACCCTTTCAGCTCTTTATGCCTTAATCAAGGTTGTTCTCCCAGCCTTTGCGCATACTACGCTTTAATTGTTCATAGGCGACTATTTTCAAATGATGCACAATCTGTTTTCATGTGCCTTCACCAAGTCGCTCTTTCCAAGGCTAGCCTTTCCCAGTATACATACATACATATATACATACATACAAACATACATAGAAAAAATATAGACATAAAGATACATGAAGATGTACGGCAAATTAAATATCTCAATAGAGCTTTATATTGGTTGATATACGTAAAGAAAAACATACATTTATTCATTTATACTTAGATAGATAGATAGATAAATACAGGGATTTATAAATTAATAAATGGATCGATGTGTGGATATATCACGTATACAAAATTGTCGATATCCATAAGTTAACTTCTGGTATAACATTAAAATAATTTTATTTGTAAACAGCAATCAGCTGCTGTTTTATTTTGGTTCTAAGATTAAGTTAATAATGCTGGTACTCAGTAATTAACTCACCTAAACAAACTTCGTACTTTGGGAGTAAATAGTTCGTATCCACCAGAACCGCGCATTCTTGATCATTTTTAATAACGTCGGATTTAAGCCAGTTGGAGAGTGGAATAAGACACACTTCCTCGTCACAGTAAGACCTGAATGGTATAAATGTTAAAGATAGGGTGTCTTTTGTCCCCGATAACTCCTTATTATTGTTATCTTTTAACTTTATCTCCATTGATGAGGTGAAAATTGTACGAACTGGTGGGTCTAAACGATAAAAGGTGACATTCTCATTTGAAGGGTTTATTAATAGTATTCTTTCAAAGGAAAAAAATTCACTGATCTCGCCTTTTAAGATAACAGTAAAGTGTAGCTTGTTTCCTACTGTTAATGAATTGGTTGCCAAATGTCCAAAATTGACGTCAATTCCTGTTAAATTGTAATTGCTTGGTGGAGAGTAAAAGAATGATCCATTATTTGTGCTTGTTGCTGAGATTATTCTTTGTGTTCTTGAGAAACATTTTGTACTCACAGGTAAATACGTTTTACTTGACACAGAACAGTTGGGTGTAATACGAATAGTAACTTTTTGAGGAGATTTAAATATGGGTCTGCCATTTTTGTCAGCATAAATTCCCAACACAAATGAAGAACCACCAACTAGGTTGAGTTTTGCGTATTCTGCAGTAGTAAATAAACGACCAGTTGCATACTCCACACAAAAGAGGTTTCTTGGAAAGAGATATTTTTCTGCCATGGCACAGTCCGTTTGTGCCACATTGCCTTCGAGTGGTTTTTTCCATGCATCATTGGCAACTGCAACAGGTGTCCCTGTGACATTGCGATAATATGTTGTGCTGACTATAGAGATGTTAGCCTCATTCTCAACAACTGAAAATCTCCCAATTGTTGTTCCTTTCTTTGCATTCTTTCCCAAATAAAAATAGTTTCCTTGGAAAAATAAAGAATTGAAAGGGAATTCAAATACCATTAAAATCTCCAATAAATCACAGAAAATAGATATGTGTCAAATTTCTCAATTGCAAAACCAAGAACCCTGTAAATATTACATAAACATTAAAGTTATACTAACTTATAATGATAATATTTCGACCGGTAAGAAATCGTTCCACCATTTTTTCCCCTCGAAGCACCCAACTTGGTAATTGTCTCCGTTTTATCTTTTTTCATTCTCCTTGCCTAAACTCCATTCCATCTAAAGTAAATTAAACCCCCATATCTTCAATTCTCTCTACTTTTCAGTCCCTTCCGATAAGTATCTTTATGATCTGTTTCGGAATTTACTTTGAAAAACTACTAATGAAGTTTACTTTTATGAGGAAAAACGACTTGAATGAAAGTTACCCAAAAGTATTGACCCTGAAATATTGGAACAAATAACTATAAAGTTTTGATTCTTTTGTTGGGATTTTTCCTTGTCATTTGTCGCTCATGACACTGCAGTTTTGAAACAACCTTTGTTTTCTAAATGTTATTTGTCTGGAATGGTTAAGAACCATGCAAAACATGAAGCTACTAAGTGTATAGGATTGTGAAAAAAGACAGGGAAAAAAAGAAAGAACATGGTTAAGCAAAGAGATAAAAAGTACCGTAGACTTGAAAAGTTTAAATGGTATAATAAAGAACACTATTTAGAAACCAAAGTGCTACACAATCTTACAATCCAAGAAATAAAACCACAGTTATACAAAGACTCCTTACAACAAGGGAAAACAATCAGCTTGAGGATGCAGACTTTGCAAGAAAGCATTCACAGGAGGTGCAAAAAATTATCTTTGTTTCGACAAAGACAAAAGTAGAAACGTTTACTTTTACCTGCTTCGGTAACTGAGGACCACCAAAGTTGAAACGTTTTGAAAGTTTGTTGAAAGTGTTTTTCTGAGTTTATTTATACAAGTACATAAGCACAAGAAAAACAGTCACTTTGCATTTATCAGCTAACTGACAATAGATTGTCAGTTGCTAGACGAATGCAATGCAAGAAATTTGAAGTCGCAATGAAACACTGATTGATTTTCTTGTGCTTACATAGCTATTTTCGCGTATTATCTTTGATTACATGGAACTCTTTACAAAATTTATAAACTCTACGTATTCTCATCTCAATACAGAGGTTTACATTACTGTGCTTCTTTTGTCATACCTTGTTGCGGCGGAATAAAATTGACTTGAGAATTCTTCTTGATATTTCCTCTTGATCTATATTTCTCGTAGACTTTTTTAACCTTTTTAATTCTGTCCTGCAAGCAAATTTTGTCCTTATATATACTAGTTCAAGTTCATGAAATTTCCTTAAATATTGCTCAGCTAATCATAATGTATCATCATGACTAAGTAAAAATAACAATGGCTATTATACAGAATTTAAAAAAAAGTTAAGTCGCAAATGTCCAAGAAAGATTCGTGCGTGATCTGAGTCATGTAACTTCTTCTTCATCTTCTTTATCTTTCGGGTGCTCCCTGTTAGGGGTCGCCACAGCAGATCATACGCTTTTACTTGCTGCGAACGGCAGCATCTTCCCTTTTCACTCCCATTCCCCTCATGTCCTCTTTTATTACATCCATGTAACGTCTCCTTGGTCTTCCTATCTTCCTCCTCCTTGGCCGATTCAAGTCTGATATTCTCCTACCGATTCACCAGATTTGTTGTGCTAGATCTTTCAACAAAGAACGGTTCTATTCCAGGTAGATTATTTAAAGCTTTTGCTGATGTCGCCATTCCACTTTCTCGTCGCCAGATGATATATAGGGTTACTTTATCTTTCTTACCTATGTGTGGGTTCAGAGAACACGTCTTCTCTCTATGACGACAACTATAATTCTGTGTCTCAAACATGAAAGCCAGTCTTTGACATGGAAGAGAGAGCACGTGCACGAGGTCACGTAACTCTATAGCACCCACCCCGGATTACGGTGAAGTTATCGGCAGCAGGATAATAGATACAAACAAAGCGGAGGAGTCACATCACATGACAGACCAACGCCTTGCGAGTGTCTTGGTCAGGCGGAAGATACTCACGCACGACTGACCGACACCAATCATTATCTAGTATGGTATTACGGTGATGGAAAGAACGTTGGGGGCTCTACCATCACTATACACACCTCCAGACTACTTTTTTCATAATTCATACCACATCGTCCGTCACGTGGGTTACCAAAGGGACGCGTTTCCCAGTGAACTAGCAGGCTGGCAACGACAAGTTGACCACTGGAAGCACCCAACTGAGGAAGAACTCAACAAAGGAACCTGGAACATCAGGAAAATGAAGGAGCTCGGAAAACTCAAGATTGTATGTGATGAAATGGACCACTGCAATATTCAAATCATGGGCAAGTTTTTCAACAGATAGTAAAACCGTTTGTTTTTCAGAAAAAGAGGTATGGGACGGGTATAACCAGGGTGTGGGCGTTATTGTAACGCAGGCATGGTTTACCATCGAAAAGGGCGTAAGACAAAATTGCATAATTTCTCCCTACCTTTTCAACATATACTCCGAATGTATCATGAGAGACGCATTAGAGGAATTCGAAGGTGTCATAAAAGTAAGTGGAAGAGCTTTCACCACCCTTAGATATGCTGACGACGTAGTGCTTATGGGTCACACCTTAGGTGGATTGTAAGAGTTGGTTAACAGAGTAAATAGAAGTTCGAGAAGTGCTGGACTGTGGTTGAATGCAAAGAAAACGAAAGTATTGAGGGTCGTATCCCCGGAAGTTAACACAGAATCGAGTCAACTGGAGAGCCATGACGAGAGTAGCCACGGCAGTTCATACATGAACTTCCCGTAATCGATGACGATGATTATATAGAATAAGAAAAGAAATGTTAAGTTTCGTATGTCCTAGAAATATTCGTGCTTGATCTAAGTCATGTAACTCCTTACATCGTCAATGTTGTGTTAGGAGAACATTCGCGACATACATATCATCACCTCTTATAATTTAATTATTAATTCCCTTTCTATCACCGAAGCTATGTACAAATCCTATAAGCTTGTCTTAATGGGAGTACAATACTGTCAAGGCTTTGAGTGTAGTACGAAACTAAGGCCTCTCATATTTCCCTGATGATCAACTACTCGGTCACTATTCGTGTGGCTTGAAAAGATAAACAAGTGAAAAGATAAACATGTTCAAATTATGGCTTTTTATTAGACAAAATAAAAGCTAAACGTTATACATAGTTATATCTATCAGCGATTTACTTCAAAAAGGTACACTTCTTCAATACTAATTCCGATTACCAATACTGCAGGAGCCCATTTACCTCAACTTAACTTACCACTGTGGTCATCCTAAAGGTTTTGCTTGCACTTGTAGTCCTTTCAGCAAAAAAAACCAAAATCGATGTCTATTAAATCAAGAGGTACTTCTGAGTCAGTCCTCATTGTGTTTAAGGAGTTGACAGTCAGCAATTCAATCGCTGGAAAATTCTAATGAAGTAATCTTCTGTTCATTTACTATGACGCTTTAAATTCCACTGGTGCATGCTTTGAAGTTTAGTTATTCAACACAAAAGTTTTGTTTCATGCGGTTATCTATGGCATATCGTGTATTTCTACAATGTTATGGTTATTGGGCCTTATTAATTGCTGTCCTTGTAATGGAAAAAAGCAGATCACCAGCTAAAATATTTAATACGATATCATGCACTAATGGCTCATCGATTCACATTTTCTCCATTTAAGACTTTTCTATAACAACAAGAACTTTATTACAAGGGTGCAATTCAAAGGTAAAAAAAAGATAAAAAAGCAGTGATAAACTAGACCACAAAGATAACTAATTAGCTTTTTGGCTTCCTCATCCTACCTTGACAACATGCAACTTCCAAGAAATATGAGATCAAAATAGCGATCCACCAAAGTTTTCTGTAGTACATACTGTTTATATCGCTGAAGATGTTGGCCTGTCTTAGGTTAATAAGAAAGAATGCTCGACTTATTTTATCTGAAAGAGAGAGAATAGATTACTAAAGGGAATTCGCGTAGGCTGTTATTCTATTTGAAATAAGTTCCGCTTCAGTAGCACAGCTTTGTTTTACTGCAGCATAAAACAACGTCCACAAGAGAGGTAAATTTGGTAAATTGTAAAACATAAGCATTTGTATTATGTCGTGATGTTCATTAACCACAGCATATTACATTCCATAGAAAATAAGTAGTCGCGTTTCACTGGGCGTTCACTGGCTGGTAGTGCGACATTAATGTGTCATTGATATAGTCAATTCCTTTATTTCCAGTAAAGAAACAAATTCTTACCAAGTGTTCTGGGGAAGCTGCATAAGAAAAAACTCTTTGGATCTTCACTGCCCCTAATACAAGAAATTAGAATATTTCCCTTTTTATTTAACACAAGGAGAGAACTAGAGTTCCCCCAGTTTAATTAGTGCCATAATTTTCACTCAGACAAATTACGAGGCCAAGCAAAGAAGTTGTGTTTTTCTAGTGCTCTTTCGAAAAGTAAGTGTTACTTATAAGTTAGTCCTCGTTGCTTTTAAAAGCTAATAATTTCACTTTCCCGTTCAGGCAGTAAAATAAGTTTCATGTTAGAGTTTACTATGAGATCACTTTTGAAACTAAAGCTTTAACTTCATTATTTTTCATTTAATTTTCTTTTATTTATTCTTCATGTCTTTTCTCTGATTTAATTTTAGAAGCTTAAGAAGAAAGACATTCAATAAAGGTCTGTTGCGTGTTTGAGTGGGGTGTGAAACCGGAAAAAAGAACTTTAATCGCTCTGGTATTTTATGAGGTAAGAAAAAAAAGGCAATTTTAGTATGTATATGACTTTCTGTGGTCGGTACTTGACATAATAATGTTCACCCATGCAGAACTATCATATTAAGAAGACGACAGACATCTTTTCCGTGTTATACAGAGTCTTCCATTGATGGCACCTCTAGTAAACAGTGGAGCAATTTTTGTCTTTCACAGATTTCAACTATGAAAGAACCGAAATGAAGCAACAGATTAAGAAGGGGGCGAAGGGGGGGGGGGGCAAGAAGCATGCAAGACACAATAAAAGGAAAGCTATACAAATGGCCCTCCAGGACCCTCTGTAGGAAGGCGCTTCCTCTTGGGTTGATTTAGAGCCATCATTCAACCATTTCATAACCATCTGTTCTGCAAGGTTCAGGCCTTAAACTCAAGACCTGGCCAAGTAAATTACCTGAACTAATCTGTTGTTTTAATCAATAAGAAAGTTTTGTGTTTCTCTTTAGAGTACCTTAACATCTTGTAAGTTTGAGTTGGGTGAATAGCTTGTTAAGACTGTTACAGAAATACCAGAGATAAACCTTTTCAGCAGCACCA
>RDPX01000041.1:3085076-3109845 GCA_003991215.1 Morbakka virulenta
CATGCAAGACACAATAAAAGGAAAGCTATACAAATGGCCCTCCAGGACCCTCTGTAGGAAGGCGCTTCCTCTTGGGTTGATTTAGAGCCATCATTCAACCATTTCATAACCATCTGTTCTGCAAGGTTCAGGCCTTAAACTCAAGACCTGGCCAAGTAAATTACCTGAACTAATCTGTTGTTTTAATCAATAAGAAAGTTTTGTGTTTCTCTTTAGAGTACCTTAACATCTTGTAAGTTTGAGTTGGGTGAATAGCTTGTTAAGACTGTTACAGAAATACCAGAGATAAACCTTTTCAGCAGCACCATTTGCTTTAGCACTTGCCGACAATTGTTCAAATTTCTTGTCTTTTTAAAGCTACAGCAAATTTTTCAGGAATACACTTTCAACAAACTTTCAAGACGTTTCAACTACATGGGTCCTCGGATACTGAAGCAGGTGAAAGTGGACGTTTCTACTTTCATCTTTGTCGGTACTAGCATAATTTTTTTTGCATCTCCTGTGATAATATTACATAAGGTAAATATGTATCATCCAGGATAATAGACCCAAATGGAAGATAAACACTGATCAAAACAAATTAAAACTCAATCGAAAGATGTATTTAAGTGGACGCATATGCAATTGTACAACCTTTGTTTTCGATTCTTTGTCTTTATTTTTTCTGAACATCGGTTCCATAACTTTTTTATTTTTATGAATTTTTGTCGATTCTTGTTAATAAACTAGGTATCAACAATGTCAATGAGTTGCACTAAAGAGTCTCTTGTAAGCTTACTACTGTATTTCTCTTCACTTTTATATATTTTTTTATATTTAGATATTTCGAAGATGAGAATCAGGCCTGGAAGAAAACTTAACCAATTTAGTGATTTCATTTGATGTATCTAGAGACTTTGAAACTATTGTTGAATTTCTGATCCAAGACACATATGCTAAGTGTTGTGAATGCACGCAGCAATTAATAGATAATGCGAGAGGTTCAATATTCTTTTTCATCCGGGTTACAAGTCCTTTTTTACCAATCATACAGTACAGCTTTGCAGCTCTAACCTCTCAATTTTTCGCCATCTAAATCAAGGGGCATAAATATGTCCTTTATTACACTGACCATATATATAGCGTCGGTCTTTCCCATCTCATGTAACCCGACGGACTCTTGATGAGGATACATATCTTCAGCAATCCAATGGACAGAAAAAGACGATTTATTTTTTATGAGGAATAGCACAGGGGTTATGTAACATCATGCTGTAAAAATCCGATTTCTTGATGGAATCATCAATATAACGAAGAATAGAAGGACTAGTATTTTGAAGATTTTATTCTGGATTTCCGGGGTAGTGTAGTTTTGGTTATTCTTTTTCAACCAGTTGGCACACCCTGGGTCGTCTTCAGTACGAAAAATTATCAGTTGTTTAATATCACAGTCTTTGTCGGTTCTGTAGAAACGTCTTGTGTAGACTAAGCCTGAGGAGCTTCTTGGTGATTTTCCAAGACTCGTGTTGGTAAAATCCCCTATTTCTGCGTCTGGCATTTTTCAAGTTACTATACCCTTTTTCTCGACGAAAGCTTCTACTTTGATATCGTTAAGCCTGTTTTGGTAATCGTTTTTACAAATATTGCAACTTAAACTCTCTTCTACCTTGTTACAATGTACCAGGGCCCACTTTTCGTCATACTGCAAAGGCAAGAAACTCCTTTTGTTTTCACCAAATTTTCTTTTAGGATAACCATAATTCTTTTGTTAATTTTGCTTTATTTCAATTTCTGTACCTGATACACCTGGTGAGAAAACTGGGTTTAGGTGCTCTAGGTCTTCTACCATTGTTGTCACAGGACAGCTTTCTAGGGTCGTCACTGAACAGTGCCGGGTCGTTTCGGTGCTTGGGAACGTCTTACTGTTGTGGCCCATTACTATAGAGGAATCAAATGAAAGTGAACTAAGGTTCGTTTAAAATTTAGAGCCAGATATCACCGTTAATGCGTATATGAATTAAAAATAAACATTTTAACTTTACCCCCTATGTTACCAATACTAACATCTCGGTTAATGTGGTTATTGTCAGAAAAATTTTGAGAGGGCTTTGATTTTTTGAAAACATTGTTAAGGTCGAACAGTTGTGGAAATAGCTTCAATTCTCGATTATTTTCTTCTTGTCTACCTCGTTTTTTGTAAATTTATTAAATGATAACACACCACCAACAAACACAACTCAGTTTAATTTTTTTTATTCTTCTTCACAACACAGTAAAAACAAATAAAAACAATGTGCTTAAGTCAAAAACTTCTATACATGTATGAAAATGAATAGTGCAATCCAATTACTTTCTTTTTGTGTTTATTTCGTTCTATTTGTTGTTCACTCGTGGAAAATGTTCTTTACTTTACGAAAACCGGATCACTCAACTGCAGAAAAAAATATCATGACGCACAAAAATAACACGTCTGTTTATTTTGATCAAAATAAGAAAACTAAAACATTTTTTCCCCTTTCGAATACGTTTTTACAGTTGGAATCCAACACCTCCCTTGGCAGAGTGTGTCCACGAAAGTGAAAACAAAGAGCAATTTGGAACAAAGAGTATTTAGTATTTAGTATTTAGTATTTAGTATTTAGTATTTAGTATTTAGTATTTAGTATTTAGTATTTAGTATTTAGTATTTAGTATTTAGTATTTAGTATTTAGTATTTAGTATTTAGTATTTAGTATTTAGTATTTAGTATTTAGTATTTAGTATTTAGTATTTAGTATTTAGTATTTAGTATTTAGTATTTAGTATTTAGTATTTAGTATTTAGTATTTAGTATTTAGTATTTAGTATTTAGAATTTAGTATTTAGTATTTAGTATTTAGTATTTAGTATTTAGTATTTAGTATTTAGTATTTAGTATTTAGTATTTAGTATTTAGTATTTAGTATTTAGTATTTAGTATTTAGTATTTAGTATTTAGTATTTAGTATTTAGTATTTAGTATTTAGTATTTAGTATTTAGTATTTAGTATTTAGTATTTAGTATTTAGTATTTAGTATTTAGTATTTAGTATTTAGTATTTAGTATTTAGTATTTAGTATTTAGTATTTAGTATTTAGTATTTAGTATTTAGTATTTTATATTCAGCAACATATTGAAGTTGTAATTTGTCACAGCTTTGGGGTTGCTTTTGTTGATTTTTTTTTGGTGAGGGCTTCGTACGAAATGAGAGGAATGGTAGTTTTCAATCCCAGGAGTGAAGCTTGATAGGCTCGATTGCGGATATATTTCATTTTTAGAAATATAAGTCGAATATAAAGATGTAATCATATGGATTGATGGTTTCTTCTGCTGGTTTTCAACACGAGCTTCACCAGTATATGCACTTTTTTATAACAATAAATTTTAAAAGAATGTCGAAATTTAAGAACTAATAGAGAACGATAGCTAGGATCAAATTGCAACGCCGGTTCGATCTTATACTTAATCGGAGTCTTTTTGACCTACAAAAACAAGTGACTTTCACGCTAAAAGTTTGAGATACATTTAGCAAACTTCGATTGAAATTCATTTTCTTGTATGTAATTGACAAATATTGATAAGATTCTTCTGTAAGGTAATATCAATAAAAATAAAATTTGTTAGGCTTCCCACAATGGCGATAAGAGAATTTCCCTCTTTCAGTTCGAAAATAAAACTACTTACCAAGCTTATTTCAATGGCACTAGGGGAAGTTCCGTCCTCAAGCTAAAAAAAGTCAAAACAATAGTAGTACATCTACATTTATGGCTGAAGACACAAAAAGACTCTGACTAGAGTTTTTCTGAGTTCAGTTTTACGTTTACAGAGTTTAGTTTTACCTTTAAAGCCTCTTAAAGGATTGGAGCTTTTATGATTTACAAAATCTGTTAAGGATAAAGAAGAAATTAGAGTTGATGCAAGTAATAAAAATCAACATCATAGAAGCTATTAATTGTGTCGTGAGCTATGTTCTATAAATATCGTATTATTTCGTGTACTAGCACTTTTGGTTGATGATGTATGAGATGAGTATAAAACTTGTTATTAATAAACGTTATAACTCCAAGAAAAAAATCCCCAATTAGTCACACTGCTGATGTGTGCCGATATCGTGATTGCTAAGGATAAGACCGGTAAATATCATTAAAATTTTAAACAGTACATAGATTGGGCAATGTTCTATGTTACTAGGGCTTTTATTTGACTCAAGCCTCCTTTTGAGAGAAACACTGAAAGAAACGAAGTTATTATAAAATTTGAAAAAGAGCCCTGTAAACTATAGATACAGTCCCCAAAGGGTTCAAGTCAGGTCTCACTGATGGCCAGGGTAGAGCAGTGAGGTTCCGCACGTGCAGCCACTCCTGTGTGTAAGCTGTGACATGACATGGCGCACTGTTATGAACTAACATGAACCCCTCGGGATTCCGCCAGTTTTTTTGCCAGGAACACACTGTCCCAGTCTTTTTTGCCAGGAACACGTTCTCCCAGCTTTTTTTGCCAGCAACACGCTGTCCCAGTCTTTTTGCCAGAAATACACTACCCCAGTTTTTTTGCTAGGAACACGCTGGCAGAATTGTTTTTACCAAAAACTCTCTGGCAGAATTTATTTCTGTGAGAAACAAGTTGGTAGAATTTATTTCTGTAAGAAACACGCTGGTAGAATTATTTTTACTAGGGAGCCCCCAGAAAATGTTCATTAACCCCGATGAAAGCTTGAGGGCCGCATTTGTACTCTCTTAATATTCTATAGTTGAAGTAAAATGTTGACATAATCTTCGAAGGACGTATTTACCGTGGGCGGGCTCAATAGTTATTCTATTGTCAATAATTCAAATGAATTCTATAATGAAAGCGTGATACCAGACAGTCCCTTTTAAATTGGGAAAGGAAGGTGGCTAATATTATTTGCACATTACATTGTTTTTAAAATAAAGAAACCAACTAGTATTCTGTTGTCTTATCACAGCTTAATATTAACACTCATTTTAAATAGCTCGACAAATAGCCCGCTATTCTCTTTAGTCGTTCATACACGGTTTTAGGTAATATTTTCTGCTGAAGTAAATATGTAGATATTTTAGAAAGTTCATTAAGTAACTCTTTTGAAATATTACCAGCTTCTATGTGCCCCATCAAAACTTTAAACTTTGTCATAACCTCATCTAATGACGTAAGAATGTTTCCACCTTTCTGTAATTTCGGGTAGTTAGCTGGCCTAAACTTTTCTTTAAGTCCCGTACCCTCTACGCGACCTTCCCCAGGGAGTCTAGGGGATCTCCTCTTATACCATTCAACTACTTTTTCAGGATTAAAGTATCTACGAATACCCGTTAGGCTGTCTATATAAAGGAGTAAAACATCCCGACTCTTTAAAAATTCGGCTTTTTCTCGGTTGTAGCCTCCCTCTGTCTGCTTCTGTATACAATACTGGCCTCTTCTTTCTTACCTCCTCCATTAATTCTCTAAGTAACGTATTCTTTTCCTCAATATCATCAAATGCTTGTAACTCCTTGAGAGCTACTGAGGGTAGCGGATATCGTTCATCATCTCCAACTGGCTTTCTTATATTTTTATCTATATTTACAATTTACTGTTCAGACCCCTCTATTGCCTGGGCTATTGGTCTTTGAATGCCTTCAATCACTTGAGTTATTGGTTCCAGAGCTTCCACAATAGGTTTGTTCTGTGGCTCTATCGCATCTATTAGCGATTTTTGTTCTATTTCATACGTTCATTTTAAAGCGCTGGGATGATCTTTGAAAGATCTGTTTGCTAAAAGCTCGGCTTTTGGTATTTTTCTCCTTTGCAGGGAACTTATGATTGCTGCCTTGGTCTTAATTTTTTTTAAAGCGCTCTCGCTTTAGCCGTTAACAAATAATTTTTCTGTCTCATTTTTAATTTTATATATATATATATATATATATATATATATATATATATATATATATATATATATTGTTAACAAAACATGAAACTAGTAGTAACTGCTAAATTTGTCTAGTTATTTTGTATACTTTACTGGATTTATATATATATATATATTAAAATACTTTTATACATATATAATAAAAAATATGCAGAAGGTCAGTTACTGTGTCAGGTGTAAAAGTAAAATAGAGTTTAAGAGCAAACCCACATTAGCAAAGACTATGAATAACCGTGTAATTTTAGTAGGGAGATGTAAACAGTGTAATACTAAGAAGACAATGTTTGTATCAAAGAAGGAAGTGGATTATTAGGAAAGTTATTTGGACTTCCAAAAGAAAAATACCTCTAGTAGGAGACTTACCTCTTATAGGAGCACTATTTTAATGAATAATAAAAATATTAAAGTAGTATATAATAATGAAAAGAAATATACAAGGTGAAATATTACCTCCAAGTCCCCGTAATATAAGATGTATACAGTGTGGAAAATATACAACGATGATGTGTACAA
Source organism: Morbakka virulenta (assembly GCA_003991215.1). Taxonomy (NCBI): domain Eukaryota; kingdom Metazoa; phylum Cnidaria; class Cubozoa; order Carybdeida; family Carukiidae; genus Morbakka; species Morbakka virulenta. Next base: position 3,091,515 of record RDPX01000041.1, read on the forward strand.
CAAACGTAGGCCTCCTTCCGGTGGATAAAATAAAAAATATGCAAACATATGGGGGGATATACTGTAAGAGATGTTATGATAGCTGGATGCAAGGAAGTGATATTTTAAAAAAGAAATTTAGACCAGTAAATTACCCTCGATTAGTCACTTTTAAAAATAAAGGAGCTAGAATTGATATCCACTCAGTATTACGTAAGGTTGAGAAAATACTGCCAAAGGATGCTTTAACACTACCTAAACACAGATATACAGGATTACAATCTACTCCTCTCGAAGATGAACTTGATGAACCTGACAATCCTTTACCAGGTCACGAACCCTTTAATCAAGTTGACGAAGTAGCACTACACTACGATATTTGTGATGGCGATTCAAACAATAAAAAAGATAAGTATAAATGTGATTAAAAAATGTTTAGAGAACTGAAGGAAATGAAGCCTAAAAACTTCCGTGAAAAGGTTGATAGATACCTTGTACGTGGAACAAAATATAAATTAGGCTCAGGTTTAGATAAAGATATAATATGGACAAGTGATCTAGCTGATGAACTACATAAACCTCTTATCAGACTTTTAAAAGAAGAAGAGTAGAGGTCGGTCAAGCCAATGAAATATATTCTGCAGATTTAGTAGATGTACAAAATCTTTTTAAATACAATAAACTGTATTAATATATTTTAACAATAATAGATATATTTTCAAAATACGCGTGGGCTATCCCTTCAAAAGACAAGAAAGGCGCTACAGTAGCGAAGGCATTTCAAGAAATTTTAAGAGATGCTTAGCCTAAAAAACTGTGGGTGGATTCAGGTTCTGAATTTTATAACATATTTTTAAGTCACTCTTAAAAAGAAAATAATATAAAATTATATAGCACTTTTAATGAGGAAAAAGCTGTGGTTGTTGAAAGATTTAATCGAGCATTAAAAACAGATATATTTAAATATTTCACAGCAAACAATACTTATAAATATGTGAAATATGTGGAAATATGTGGATATATTAGACCCACTTGTTGAAAAGTATAATAACAGTAAACATCACTCTAAACAGATGAAACCAGAGAAGCAAGAAAAAGAAGTAATGAAAAAGGGGTTTTTCAAGCGCTTTATCCTAATTCTAAACCTACTGTTATATCAGCAAAATATAAAGTAGGACAAAAAGTAAGAATAAGTAAATATAAAAGAAAGGTCTTGAAAATTCCGAACTTTATGGACTCAGAGGAAGCCATAGATGTAAGAGCTTTAGTCGTAAGCTTTTTCTGAGCTACGTTTCGAGAGATGGGAGAAGTATCTCTTGAAACGTAACTCAGAAAAAGCTTACGACTCATGACATGATAAAGCTCTTACATCTATAAAAGAAAGGTGTTTGATAAATCCTATGTTGGAAACTGGACTGAGGAAAATTTTAAGGTAAGTGAGATAGTAAAAACACAACACCAGTAAATATAAAGTAAAAGACTTAAATGGAGAAGAAATTTTAGGACCATTTTGTGAAAAAGAACTTCAACCCACAAATCAAACGGCTTTCAGGATTGAGAAGGTTATAAAGAGGAAAGGAAAGAAGGCTCTTGTAAAATGGAAAGGTTATTCAGATAATTTTAATAGTTGGATTTTAATATAATTTTTAAAATAAATTTAATATTAATATATAATGACTCTGCATAAAGTATTTATTCCCGAGCTTTGAGAAGTAGAAGAGGGTTCTTCTAATGGATATGTAAATATCTTACAACGCGTTGGTTTATTAGCTTTATTACGTGATGGCACTAATGTCCCTACAGCAGATTTAGTATTTGATAAGTTTAAAATAACTAATTTAGGAGAATCTGAAGCTCACAACCATGCAGCCACTAATAACTTATGTTGACAACTTTGTACAAAAATCAATAGAATATAATACAAATAATATGTTTCCTATTTTTGGATAGATAGTTGCAGCCTCTTCAGAATATTCTGATGCTACTTTTTATGATAAAAACAATGCTTTTGATAATGACGTTACCACACAAGGAATGTCAAAAGGGGGCGGCTGAAGTGTGGATTTAGGCTAAAATTCCAACACGTAAAATGATCTGGAAAGCTATGTTTTATCCACGTATTTCACCAAATCGTTATCAATGTTTTAAGAATTGGCGACTTGAAGGAAAGACCTCTATAGATGCGTCATCATGGGTGCTAATAACTCAAGGAACCCATTTAAAAACAGAAATTGAGGTAGTTTTACCTACACACACTACTCCATATAAAGTTTTTAGACTTATTGGAGATGGAAAAAAGATTTACGGAGTATCTGAGATAGAGTTTTTTGAAGCCGCCATAGCTAGAAATAATTATGCTGAGCGTTCTCTAGCAGTTCCTGATGGTGTTACAGCCAATCTAATGGAAACCTGTCGTGTTGATGATAATTCTTATTTTGTAGACTCGGGCGTTCCGGTATCTAGTGTCGGTTTTACAACAGGACCTAATTTAATTTTAAATAAAGGTGTTCTAAGTGTTAAGGTAGGTATACCACTATTTTACTACGATAATGATATTTTAAATTATCTACAAATTAGTAACTTACTCATACCTAAAACATTATTACCATTAATTCCAGCAGAACCATCTTTAGCATTCTTACCACATCCTTTTCAAATAGAGCAAATGGATCCAGCAACAAAGTATGTGCTACAAATAAGAGAGTTAATAACCTCAAGGGTGTATACAACAAGATCAGAAAATAGTGTATCAGGCACCATAAATGGGCCCTTTTGCTTACAACATGCAGGTAAAGGGTTTGTCCATCAAAATATTCCAAGAACACACTAATTACTCAAAACGGTACAGATATTACTATCATCCTGGCTATGCGTTACAAGACATCTACAAGTGATCATGTCAGCTTCATTTTAAATCTTCAACCGACGAAATTCTTATTCATGCTGTAGACCAGGTGCAACAGTCTCGGATGATGAGTTAATTGTTTGGGGTTTTAGAAAAAATGGAGTACTCCTAAACATTCATCAGAATTTTGTAAAACGTGTAGATTTTTATGGTAGTAGTAGTCAAATAAATGGTGTAAATGGAGACTTAAGTATCGGGTCAAGAGTTTATGGTACTCGACCATCAAATTCTACATTTTTAGACTGTTTTATTTTTAATCGAGTACTCTATGAAAATGATTTTCATAAAATGCAAGTTTATTTCTTGAAAATGTTTGGGTAATTTTTAAATAAATTAAATTAAAATATATCTAAATTATATATAAAATGGAGCAACCTAAAATTTACTCAGAACTAGAAGATTGACAGTCGACTTTATGTTTTAGTGAAATACCACAACTGCAAACCGAGATAAAAAAAGAAAAAATGAAATTTTTATCAAGTAAAAAGTGAACTGCAATGTGGTAAAAACATAGAAATATATTTCGAACTACTCGTTCATCATCAGTCTACTGTATAAAAGCATCAAGCAAAATGTTCAAAATTTATATTTAATTTACAAGTGAAAAAATCCTATGGGAGTACATAAACAAAAGAATAAAGAGTAAAAGGGAGGACATAATAAAATCCTTGTATATGCCAATGTTGAAATATTTATCCTTTCTAAAAAAGACTAAAAGAACAAAACACGTGCTTGATACACTTAAAAATGTATCTACTACTCTTGGAGGTCTTGTTTCGACAGGAGCTATAGCTTCTATTTTCACTGGATTTGGTGTTGCTGTGGGGGTTCCACTTGAAGCTATAAGTATTACTTCTGGAGTCACATCAATATTCTTGAAACGATTTAATAAACACGTTAATAAAAAGTTAGAAAAATATCTTGCAATTAAATCTGTTTGTGATCAAACTTTAAATGCTTTAAATATTTTACAATATAAGCTTGTTTCTGATGGTAAAATTACTCACGAAGAACTTGACTTAGTTTTAGAACTTATTGATAAATATTAGTTTGATAAAAATGAATTAAGAAAAAATGTTTACCGAAAGGCGACACATCGAAAGAAGTAATAGAGAAAATAGATTTACTAATGAAACAGCAAGTCAACGCTAAGTTTCAACTGCACCGTTTAATGAGGATTTTAGTGAGGATTTTTATAAAAAATCAAATAAAATTAAAATGAAATTTAAAATGAGATTTAAAATAGAAGTTAGAAAATATTTAAATTAAAATAAATTTAAACTATATATACAATGTATCCTTCTTTAAATAATGGTCACAATTTTAGAATAATGGAAATAAATCGTTTAAAAGAAAGACAGACTGCAAAAACAGATAGACGCGAGAAATAAATTGGGGAAATCATATAAAAGTCTTTATAATATATTAAATGGTATTAATATTTTCTTTTCTATTATTCTAGGAATATTTACTGGTTCTATTATGATGGTAACAGTTCAGAAATATATGCTTCCAATAAATATAATAAATATTGTAATATCTATATTGTTGACTGTTCTAGGTGTCTGTAATAGATCTGTAGTAATGAGAATTAGAAAACAAGAAAATCTATGGATTTTAGGAAATGATTGTTTGTCCTTCATTAATGAAATTTTAAGTCAGATTCTGAAAGACAAATTTTATACAAGACAAGGAATTTAAATATATACTCAATATACATCAAAGTTATATCAAAGACTGTAAAAATTTAAATGATACATTCTCTTATAAAACAATAGTTGAGAGTGATGGGGTGTTGAAGAGAATAGAAATTGCTACACGGGAAATGTTATTAGGTGAAAAGGTTTTAAATTATTAAAATAAAATATATTTAAATTAAATATAAAATGAATTCTATAATTTTAACAACAGCAAACAGCATCACAGAAGAAAATCATAAGCTTCGTCTACAGTTTATACAACCACTAGCTCTAAAACAGAACGATCAAATATGTTTAAGTAAGCTTAATTTATGGTATAATTAGAATAACTTTGATGATAACTTATATTTTAATTGTAAATATAAAAAAACGAAAATTGATACAGGTGATGTTATTGATGATACCGTCACAAATGGAAGATATTCTGTAAAAGATCTTAATAACTTTTTCCGTTATAAAATGTATGAAAAAGGTTTTCAAGCTGATACCAATGACCCATATGGTATTAATATATATATATATATATATATATATATATATATATACAAAAAGAAATCGTATTGTAATATCTGTGACTAATGATTATCTTTTTGACATAAGCCCTGGTTTGGGTGAAAGTTTAGGTTTTAGTACGTTTCAATTACAATTTTAAAATGTTGGATTAAACGGAGACCCAGTACCTAAAATAGAAAGAGTGACAACAATCTTAGTACATTGCAATATAGTAAGAAATGATTTTCAATAAGACTCTAATTTAATATATTCATTTAGCCCCTCAGTACCATTTGGTCACCTTTTACGTGTTAACCCTTATTTCCCTATGTGGCGTCAATGTAGAAATTCTAGGAATATAAATTATATTGAAATCAGTTTAACAGATCAGACAAATAAACCATTACAAATAGAAGATACCATTTTATGTGAGTTATTATTAAAAATTAAATAAATATTATAAATTTAAATATTATAATAATATATAGAGTATGGGTTGGAATCAGCATTACGGTTATGTTAATATTAACAGTTAAAAAGGTGAAGGTATCTTTGATATGTTAAAACCAATTTTTTTCAAATAAAACAGTACAAGATATAGGAAAGACAGCTATTAAAACATTTCGGGAAATAGCAGCTAAAAATGCTGGTCAAAGAGTTGCTGATAAAATAATACCATCTGAGCCTCCTAAAAGATCTCTAAAAGAAATTTATTGTAGTGGCTTAATTAGAGTTTAATTTAATTTAATAGTTTAAAAATTCACTTTGGTTGGGGTCACATCTGACACTGTCGGTGGTGTCGTACTATTGACATCCAAACGGTTGATTGTGGCCATGCTTTCTTACTGTTGTTCGTCATGTTGGTGTTTTCGATAAGCTAGTACGAGTTAACTATTTTCCTCCCAGATTGATTGCAGGAGGACTTCTGCGAGCTCTATGGTCCTTCCAGAAAAGGGATCTCTTTCGTATATCTCCTCATATTGGGCAAGAAGTTTTGATCCATCTTTATTCAGGCCAGCAAAATAGCCATTTCTGCATTCCCTTGGGATATGTCCCCGGGCTGACTGTTGGATAGAATTCACAAAAACTTGGTAGTTTCAGGGCGTAGCTTCCACATTAGCCAGGAGTTCATCGAGTTTTTTTGCGTAACAACTCCAGTTAGCCTTCTTCAGATTGAAGCGTCACAGAGGTGTTTCCTGTGAGGGTTTAACTGCCCCATTCATGTTAATGGCAACTGTTCGGTGCTGAGACCACGGTACATGTTTGAGGACGTGGTCCTCGCATAGATATGAAATGGTACTTTTCACGAAGCAGAGGTCAGAATTGTAGCCTCTTTTCCAGCGAGCACTGTTAAAGGATTTCGAGAGTAAAAGAAAGAGAGGACGCCCACGAACAACATGGCGGAGGAGTGCAAAAGCAAAAAGAGATGACCTGGAATGGCAAACATGCAACGAAGTTGGGAACATAGCCAAAGTCAGAGAGAGATGGCGGAGGATGCTGTCAAGCCTTATAAGCCGCCCATGGCTCAAAAAAGATAAGTAAGTAAGTAAGTAATACCACAATTGATAGATCTTCCGGTTGTTCTCTCAAGATATTTATTGTTTACATAGTTTAAGGTAACTGCATCTTGCTCTTCTACAGGGTGTTTTGCATTAACAAGACGATGATTGTTTACATCCCAACCATTTGGTTTTTTGGGGGGAGTTACATCAGAAGAAGTAATATTTTTATTATGACTTCAGCTGTATATTCCCATTAGAATAATTGATTATATATTTTTTAAGTAGTTTATGGTTAATTGTTGTTAGTGTTAGTATGCGAAAAGACTTATTGAGCTTGCTGGTAACACAACAGGCGAGGTATTTGCAAATAAATTAGAAAAAAAAAATTAAAAAAATAACTAAAGAGAATAACGGCGATCAAATAATCAATTGCTGCAACCACACCCAAGTAATAAACAATGTTTATTACACACCTTTTCTTGAAGATGCTATTAAATCAATTAATAGGTAACAATGTCAAGAACTTATATATTAATTGATAATATATATATATATATATGTATATATATATATATATGTATATATATATATAATGGCATTCCGAAGTGATGTCATGTATACTCGTTATGAGCATGTACGTTTTGATCTCCAAACACCGCTAACCACACCCACTGTGTATCAGTTTGAAACAAAATGGCGGGTACAGATTTGTTGTTGATAGTATTGAAACTAACCCGATTGACTTGTGGAAAGGGTTCTTCAAAATCGAATTCCAAATTATAAAAATCGATGGCACTGCTTATTTAGTCAGTGATCAAACCGCTATCGTCAACGGGGAGACATTCGATGATTTCCCAGCTGAAATTTGATTATAATGGGGTGAAAGTACTTGATGCACCAAACGTCAATCCATGTCTCAATGTAAAAAAATTAACAGAATTCTCAAAACTTCACAGGGATACTTTTGGTAAGATTTTGTTTCGTTATGTTGATACGAGCACGGCTGCGAATTCAAAAGAAATCACAACCACGGCGAGAGGTTTTATCACCAGGCCAAGGGCTTGCAACGAGGATTTTGTAACAAGAAAAAGACAACTTGAGGCAGGTGCTGCATATAACATCATTCTTTCATTACAAAGTTATAGATTCATAAATAGTTTCAAGGAAGAAATCCCCCCACCTGAAAAAGTGACTTTAGACCTGTCTCTTGAATTTGGCGACAATGTAATCTTCTGTGATGCTGCAGCAGCTTATGGAAGATATATCATAACCAAATTTGTTCTATGGGTCCCGATGATTATTTTGTACATTGACGGGCAAAAAATATTTCTTTCAAAATATTTTGAACCACACGTCTGGGCTTATTTGAAGTTAGTCAAAGCAAAAGTACTCGCCAAGGTATTTTCAAGATCACAACAGCAATACGGAAACCCCGTTATATTTTAACCTTGGCACTCAATGGTAGTAAATTAAAATTTACAAATGTAAAACATGATGACGTTTAATACATGCAATCTAGCTAATTGGGAAATAATCCATGATGCCCAGATCGAATTATGTAATGGCGTTTTTTATCTCCAAGAAAGATTGTAGCCAACCACAGAAATTGGTAAAACATGCCAAACACTATTAGAATATGAAAAAAGGATTCACTGATAGTTCCAATATTTTGACAATAACATTAAAAGGATTTAAGGAGCTTTTGGGGATAATATACTTTGATCTAACGAACCAGGAAATCAAGCTTAAAAGCGATAGTACAAAGACTGAACTGCGATATTCACTGACTGGTACTGTTTTCGTTAGTTTGTGTATAGTATGCTGAAAGGTTACGGTCGTTGTGTATATCTTAGGTATATTGATAACTTTGATACTGTTAAGGTTGTTTTAGTAACTGCACAGTCAACAGTTGCACCCTTATCAGGATCAACAATACCACGTTTAGAACTTCAATCAGCTGTTCTTCTTGCTAACTGTATGCATAAGTTACAACTTATTTTTCATTGTATTCCAATCAACAAGACTTACTACTGGAGTGATTCAACAATTGCGTTGTCATGGATTAAAAACAACAAACCACAACAAATATATATTCAAAGGCGAATTGATGAAATCAATCAACTCAGTGATGCTTCAAATTGGTACCATGTTGAATCTGGACAGAATCCTGCGGATATTTTGTCAAGAGCTTGTTCATTGTCAGGTTTAGTTAGTTCGAAGACGTGGTTTGCAGGTCCAAGTTTTTTGTCTGATTCAACTGTTGATATGAGGGTTGGTAGTAATTCTTTGTTTGTGGAAAAGGATTGCGAGGTCAGTGATGTTTGTGTTGTCAGTGAACTTGATGCCGGAAGTGAGGTTAAAGTTAGGGGGGAGGATGTGGTTTGTTTAAGTGAGCGTGGTCTGAATGAGGTGCTTCAACCAATATGTTTAACTAGTCACGAAGGCTCCCATAGTACTCCTGACTTTTCTATTATAGATATTGAAAGGTTTAACAATTATAATAAACTCCTTCGTATCACAGCGTATGTTTATCGCTTTATTACTAACTTAAAGAAGAAAATTAAAAAAGAGGAATTGTTATTGTCTCGATATATTTTAACTGGCGAAATCGAACTTATAGAGAGGTATTGGATAATATTTACACAAAGGATACTAAAATTATTGCTTAAGATAAGTAAGTTTACTTGATATGTTATGTTAATAGAACATTTGGCACTTTGCCGGGGGGAGGATGTTTTCGTTAGTTTGTGTATAGTATGCTGAGAGCGAGGTTCTTATCCAATCTCCATGGGCGAGAGTTATTTTTTATTAGGTGACTGTTGCGCATGTGTAACTTTGCACGCGGTTGAGACTTGTTCTTATATTTTTTTTGCAGCCATATTGAATGTAAGATTTTTTAAGTGAAAGAAGTTACGTTTCTCAAACCAGGAATCAAAGTTTATTTATTTCTGATTAGTGAACAGTAAAGGTACACCGAACACTCCATACTCAATCTATGCCCTTCTGTTCCACGACGAAGAGCTTTCTGTAGATTTTTTAAGTGGAAAAGCAGTCATTCGATTTTAACTTAAGGAAGTCTGTATTAAATATTCATTAATTAAATATATTCTATGAGCTCAAATATTATATAAGTGCCTATATACATAAAAGTGAGATTGTCTATCTGTCTGTCTGTTTGAAGTATATTTATGAGAAAACTACTAAACCTAGGAAGCTGAAATTTAAAGTGTGTGTCTATCTTTATCCGCGAGAGGATCTGAGATATAAAAGGATGACCCAGGAGGTCATATTCTGGGGTGTCAGGGAGCGGTCAATTCCATTTTCAAGGTGAAGGAGGCCTCCAGTCAAAAATTTGAATAAAATTTCAAAAATATAAAAATTTCACGATTATTTTAATAAATAAATTCCAAAACAAAATTGAATTAAAACTTTTTTTAAAAATTAAGCAAGTTTATTTACTATAAAGTAATCTACTTGACGGTACAAGTCTTCGATAGTATAGTGGTGAGTATCCCCGCCTGTCACACAGGAGACCAGGGTTTGACTTCCTTCCTGTGCGGACTTGCTTTTTTGTTTATTTTAGTCTTCTTTTTTTTTTTGCTTTTCATGCCATAGCATTTTTTTATTAAAAGTTCTAACGTTATCTTTCGTAAGATTTCCTATAATTTCTATACCACACCCCAAGTGTCAGGGTAGTTGCAGTTCTTTGAACTGAAATGGTCTACCATCACATTTCTAATCAAGCAATACCTTACAATTATCTTGATAGGGCCTTTTCAACCTACAAAATTGCACTTTTTTACCCGAGCAACGCCGGGTACTTCTGCTAGTAATATAATACAAGTATATTAGTTTACTCCTTTCGCAGTACGAGAGTCATGTTGACCCGGGTATTGTTGAGTTAGACTGGTCGGTATGAGTCAGTTATATAAATCTATAGTTCTTCTATTACAGCTATGTTAATTTTATAAAATGAAAGTCTTTTTTCCTCAACGTGAAACGGATATAATGATTGCAACACGTCAACTGAGAACCGATAGAGAACTTGACTCTGAACACCCGAAATTATTCTCTCATCTAATATTCTTGTGGGTTAAAATGCTATTAACGGTCCTCATATCCGCTAATTTCGGACCATAAGCAGTTGTTTGTATTATGGCTTTATTGAATCCTAATAGATCTGAGAAGTCACTGTCTGTTAAGTCTAATGGAAAACCAGTTTCAAGAGTGATTAGTACATGTGAAAGGGAAGGTACAAAAGCTAGCTTAATTCCTGTATTTGAATGGCTGTTTTTGTTAACTGTTGTTGAATAAAACAATTCAAATCAGTATATGAATAATTTCCATACGGAAATGGTATAGTTGTCCAAGTGGAGCCAAAATCATGGGTATCTTTCAGGATGTTATACTCATGGTATACCTGTTGCTTGAAAGATTAATAAGGCATATTAAGTTTATCTAATGCGATGTATTATGTCTGATTTTTATCAAGAACCATTTCTAGGCTGAAACTAACTGTAAAGTCGTGATTTCTTGAATTTCTTATATCATCACAAAAGTTGGCGAAACATTGGGATTTTCATAATAGCATGTCTATATGTATACACACATATATGTATAAAAGGTTACATCTGGCGAACGACAAAAAATCCCACAAAACTCAGTTTAGAACTGTCAGTTTCATGTTTTCACAATCGTCAGCTAAACAAAGGTTACATCAAATGTTTTTTTAATATATTGGTCGTATCCTTCTTTAATTATTACACCCAGCTTTAACAAATGGTTGACTATTTCACATTTCATGCATTTATTATTGGAATTAAGTGCTAAAATGCAGTTGTCTTGAAAGATAAGTGTTAAATGTACTTATTTTAACACCCATCTAATATACACGAAGATTCCGAAAAGACATAACAAAGTTTAACTAACTTCTTGAATGAAGGTTATCGAATGTTAGTTTGTGGTCAGTCAGGATGTGGAAAACCAACACAATTATACGTACGTTAGAAAAAACCATGAGTTTTTTTATGATAAAATCTATTTTTACATATCAAATCAACAACAAGAAAAAGTACCAGATCTACAAATAATAATGAGTTGTCTATCTTCAGAAATTGGAAATAACGTTTTAGAGATTAAAAGGTCAGGATGAAATATAAGAAAAATTAGAATTCCCGCTCTGAAATAGAAAAATAATCATCTCTAATGATCTAGTGCTCTAGATAAAGTTAAACTTTAAATAGTAAATCACTATAATGACGGAAAACATCACTTTTTATCAGCAAGTCTTATTCATATTATGACGTAGCACAAAAAATAAAGATTGAATTGTTCTCATTTGATATTATATTGACCTATAACGAAAAATCATACCAACTTAATTTGGAAAGAAAAAAGGATTGATCCGGTTTTCTTTGATAGAGTAGGTCCTCACGAATTCCTTTTTCTTAATAGAGACTTAAAGCGTCTATAGAAAAACTTTGATGAAAATATATAACATATTATATATTAGTACACATGAATAATTCATTTTGCGTTCGATGTAAGAAAAAAACAGAAAACTTAAACGAGAGGTATGAGAGACATTAAAACAGTAGAGTAATGCTTAATTAACTTGTGCAATGTGTGGATATACAAAGACTAAGATTATTAAATCTGAGAAGATAACTGGTTATGGTTTAGAAATCCATAAATTAAATGGTAAGCTTCCAAAACCAAAGTCAAGGTAGACACCAAGCTCGAATATAATTTTGGGCCTTTGCATCCCACTTAAAAAACGATTTGAATATGATAAGAAAACAGGTGTTGTAACTAAGTTACATGTTAAACCTTATAATAAAGTAGATAATATAGCAGCTTACCATGATACACACGTCTTTTATAAGAAACATGATTCCAATAAACATGAGGCTCAGATTGCCTAAATTTTAAGAAACATTGGCAGAATGAGTCAAGCAAAAAAGGAACTTTTATTGGAAAGTTATGTTGTTCAGCATTAAACTGAAAATACATATATATCATTTTGTTAACTAGTCAACAGACATAGCATGACTGATGATATCGAAGATATTTCTATCACTATCTCCCTCGTCTACTTCCATCTCTTCGAATGAGTTATCATCTTCTTCTTTAATATCATCATCTTGGAATGACTGTTCTGGCTGGGAAGAAGGAGCAAGACTATCACTTGGATCAAATCATGGTAGGGGGTGGTACATTATAATTTGGAAGACCTTCGGGTTGGACCAAATCATCATCTGTACCATCACCTGTGACCAATCATCCAGTTTTTTTAAACAAGCGACGGCGGTAGTGGCCAGTTAAGCTTTTATAAGCTTCGCCTACCCAATGGGTCAACAGGATTCGTCTGTCAGAAGCAGAAACAATTTTGTCAAGGCCATACCATTTGTCTGTGTTTTCGTTTAAGTCCAGCCAATTGTAATGCTCCTATCTTATTCTCACCTTTAGTAACTCCGCATAACCAGCATCAACTGGTTGCCAAATGTCAGTTGCACCAGGAACCCCATACCAGCAAACACCATTTAGGATTGCAACAGCTTCTTTGAATTCGTCACTTGTCTGGCTATTATGTTTGTCAAGAAACAAAACAAAACGTTCTTTGACAACAGGCTTGAGTGTGTTCTCCACCCATTCAAGACAAAACTCCGTATCAGCCCATGCGTTCTTTTGGAAAAAAGACATCCACATCTGGATGCCATGACAACTTTTCAGCTTCAGAAATTCTCTTACCCATACCTCAAAAAATGATACCAATCTTTGATTGTTCTCCTTCAGGACGAAAACAAATTTGCAAAGTGCACTGTCGTTTCTCCAATCCTTACCCTGGCTGGTGACACAAACTGACCCATCAAGACAAAGTTTCTGGAGTTCATCATGAAGTGAATTATGCTTTACAGTTGGTCTAACTTTGAAAAGTTGTTTATTTTTCTTCACTGCCAATTTATTGATTATGTCTTTGTTCTTGAGCAATTTTGAAATTTGTGAACGATTCACATGAAACATTTTGGCAGCATCTATCGGTTTTTCTCTTAATGCAACTTCAGCAATTGCCCTCGCTTTGAAGCCATTCGTTTTTGATATCCTTGCGTCTCGACCACGCATCTTTTCAATTCGTTTTAAAGATTTCTGTTCATTAGTTGTTGATGATTGGGAAACAGTTAAGGATTGCTCTGCTGTTGGGNAGTAGAAACGGTTGAAAATTGTTCAACTGTTTGAGTAGTTGATGGTTCAGTAGATGACAACTTGGTTTAAGAAGACTTGTCACCATGCTTGCATAATAAATGCACAGAAAGCCCTTGTTGGTTTGCAAATCGATTTTTGCAAAATTCACACTTTAGTTTGAAATATTCCTCAGACAAAGCGAGTGGTATGTCAACAACTGTCTCTTTCCCCCGATGAACAACAGATTTGGTATATCCAAAGGCAACAAGTGTCGACTGAGTTTTCTTTGACATTATGATAACTCTCGTTTGATTATCCTCAACAAAGTATACAGTATTTTAATTCTAAGAAGTAAATGAAAGGATTTGACAGTCAACACTCTATTGGTTTCATTTACATTCTTTCTTGTTCTAAAATAGAAACTTGCATTCGAAAGTCTTCCACAACAAGCGAATGGCAAAAAACGAATTTTCTGTGGAAAATTAAAACTGAGGTGCATGTACTTTTAAGAAATATTTAAGAAATATTGCAGGCTGAAAATATGAAAATATTAAGAAACAGTCAGGCTCAACTGAAATTTCATGTTTCTTATAAAAAGAAAAACGTGTATGTTATTCTTTGGGAAAGAATAAAGGTAATTGTGATAAAGAAATGGTTAAATCACTAGAGTGAAATTCCTTATCGTCAAATGCAGTCTCGAGTATGACGTTAAACTATACCCTGGGGTTTCCTTGGACAAGGATAGCATCCCACTAGCCTCCCTGCCAAGGTTACGGTGAAACCATTGTAATGCAGGCGGTGGATGGAGAAGAAGACAAGATGAACTTATTTTGGTCGATGGCTTCTTTTCTACTGATGCCAGGCGGAAGATCTTTTACAAGACAATGGCTGGGATCACTGGTCTTGTGAAGACAACTGTTGCTAAAGAAAGCAAAGGAAAACTACTTCGAAATCTCTTTTCCTAGTATAATCATGAAAATGAAACCAAAATTGAAAACCCCAAGCGACATGAATGCAGCCACTGTGCAATTTTCCAGTGGATGCTCGTCCGGTCGAAATGGTGCTGATCAGCAGGGACCCTGCGACCGTCATCAAGCTATTGCTGTAAAATCTTCAAAAAAGAATGCTATCAAAATCGCCACATGGAATGTAAAAACGCTTCACGTGGCTGGGCAACTGGAAAACCTGAAACAGGAGATGCAGATGCTAGACATTGACATCCTTGGAGTATGCGAAACAAGATGGACTGGAAATGGAAGATTCAACCTAGATGACACTGTCATGCTATACTCCGGAGGGGAAACCCACAAGTATGGTGTTGGAACGATCTTGAAAAAAGAATTTGCCAAATTAATCATTGGTTGCTGGGCAATAACCGACAGAATAATGGTAATAAAATTGAAAGGCACACCAGTAAACATCAACATTGTTGTGGCCTATGCACCTACATCTAGTTCACCAAAGCAGGATCTGGAAACATTTCATCATCGTTTCGACAAAGCAATGTCAGTTTGCAAAACATCTGAAATGAAGATCATATTTGGAGATTTCAATGCGAAAGTAGGGGGAGGAAGACAAAATCAAATTGTGGGACCTCATGGACTAGGTGTCAGAAACGAACACGGCGACATGGTGGTGGAATGGTGTGAAGAAAGAGAACTAACTGTGACGAATACCTGGTTCAAACAACATAAGCGTCGTTTATGCACATGGACAAGCCCAGATGGACAAATCAGAAATCAGATTGATTACATTCTTGTTAATCAACGATTCAGAAATTCTGTCAAATCCTGCAAGACATATCCAAGTGCAGATTGCAACAGTGATCATAATTTATTTGTGGCAAACATCATCTGTAAAATGAGAAAACCGAAGAAGCCAAAAGCCAATCCAATTTTAGACCTAAGTATTCTAAAACACATCGCAGCAACACAGAAGCTTTTGCAATCGAGATCAACAATCGCTTTCAACAACTCGCCAATGACGAAAATACAGCTGAAGACGACTGGACACAGATGGAGGAGGTTTTACAAGGTACTGCTAAGAAAATACTACCCCTCAAGCCACCTGACAAAAAGCAGAAATGGATGAATGACACTATATTAGAACTTATGAGGAAACGAAGATCTGTCAAAAACAAGAAGGCTGAAAATTACAAAATTCTAAACTGGAAGATAAAAAGTGACTTTAGACGAGCTAAAGAAAAATGGATTGAAGAAAGGTACAATGAACTCGAAGATCTTAAGAAGAAGGACATACAACGAAAGTACTAGCAAATCAAGAGAATGTCAAGGAAATCACCTAGACCAGCGAAAGATGCTTTGAAAACCAAGCGTGGAGAAGTAGTTATGAAAGAACAAGACACCTTGGATTGGTGGGCAGAGTACATTGAAGATTAATTTGACGACACAGCTGACATGCTAAACTTCAATGTAAAGAAGGAACTGTCAGGTAACACAATATTAGAATCCGAAGTAGAGGCAGCATTGAAAGAAATGAGATCTGGAAAATCACCAGATCATGCGGAGGATAACGACATCAGAGTGCATCAAGATCAACGGTTTACCAATTAATAACATTTGATATGCTGATGACACAGTGCTTGTAGCGGAAAACTCCCAAGATCTACAGAAGCTTCTAAGTTCGTTACAAAAAGAAAGTAAGGGAAGGGGTTTGACGATCAACAAAAAGAAAACGAAGATTATGGTTCTGAGTAAAAAGTCTGACAACCCTCGAAGTGATATCTTCCTTGACGAAGAAAAGCTCGAACAGACGAACCAGTTCAATTATTTGGGCAGCCTTATAATATCAGATTGCAGGTGAGATAAAGAAATCAGGAGATGAATTGTTCTTGCCAAGAAAGCCTTCACGCAAAAGAAAAACATTCTTACAGATAAAATGCTCAACATCAAGTTACGCATAAGATGGCAGAAATGTAATGTGTGGTCAACTTTGCTCTATGCCTGTGAAACTATAAGCTGTGGACTATAAGTTCAAGCTGCAAAAAGAAAATGGAAGCTATGGAAATGTGGTGCTACCGGAGAATGGAACGGATATCCTGGGTTAAAAGAATTACGAACGATCAGGTACTATATATGGTTGATATGAAAAGAAGCTTGATTTTTACCATCAGAAGCAGACAGTCAGGTTTCGTCGGAGATGTGCACTTGAAAGGAGGTCTTGAAAAACTAGTGCTGGAAGGGAATATCAATGGCAAAAGATCAAGAGGAAGACAAAGATTAAACTTTATGGAGGGACTGAAACTGGCTGCTGGCTGTCGTGCGCTGGATGTTTTACGACGGGCGGATGACCGGACTGGTTTCAGAGACATGTTAGCCAACGTCAGCTTCTGGTAGGGCACATGAAGAAGAAGATCGTCAAATGCCTAAATGGGGTCAAGTACAAAGAGCCTTAATCAACACGAAACAAAAATTGAGTCTTGGTGTAAATAAAACAGTTGAAGACAAAAACGGGGAAAGCTGTCGTGTGAAGAAAGTTGGCAGAGAAAAATAGCTGATGAATTATACAAACCTTTAAAACGAAATTTTACTTGACAGCGTGTACTTGTAAATCATACAGATTAGATTTGCTCCACTGATTTCATTAACACAATATCTAGATATGTTATCCGAATTTGCAAAAGATTACAATTAGATGAGACACCGCTCAATAAAAATGACACCCGTAGAGACTTCGAGGAAAAAGAATGAAGGTTTATCATATTTCAATTTATACAGTGATATGGAAACATCAAATCAGAAACTGGAATTCAAAACAGGTGATAAGGTCCGAATATCTAAGTATGAACAAAATACATATGACTTATACATCAAACTGGAGAGAAAAATTATTTATATTAGATAAGGCCCAACCTACTAATCCATTCACTTATAAAATAAAGTATCTCAATAAAGAAAAGATACCAGGGAGTTTATATGAACCCTAATTATTAAAAGCTAAGCAGGGTGTTTTCCGCATTGATAAGGTAATACGGAGCCATTATAAGAAGAAACAAGCTTTGATGAAGTGGAAAGGATATGGCGACAACTTTAGCTGTCGGAAGACTTAAGAGATGTATAAAGTGTTTTTAAAGAAATATAGTGCTAATAGTAAATATACGGAAAAATAAAAAAGTGGCAGAGCCAACAGTAGTAAGAATTACAATTCATATAAAGAGCGGAAAGACGCTATATGACAATTAAAAACTAAATATATGATGAATAAAGAATGGGTTTGCGATGCATGTGCTGGTCATAATTATACATTTAGCAAGTAAAACAAAAGATCTAAAAACAAAGAAGCATACGGATAATTTGATAATGTTTAGACTTATTGTTGTATTTCTGCTATATTAACATTGTGTTTATTTTTGTTCTTTTAGACTATATATATATATTTGAGTTATTAGTTGCTTTGAGCCAACATTACACGGTTTACTACAATCAAAGCAACTAATTGGCAATGGAGAGATTTATGAAGCCTGAAAGACTTGGCACTAATCCAGATACGACTGATGCTGATAAAGTATATAAACATTGGTTTAGAACTTTTACTAATTTCATAGACTCCTT
>RDPX01000041.1:3115612-3144090 GCA_003991215.1 Morbakka virulenta
TGTTCTATGTATTAGTCCAATCTGTGTACTACTTTTAACTTTTGTTCTATGTATTAGTCCAATCTGTGTACTACTTTTAACTTTTGTTCTATGTATTAGTCCAATCTGTGTACTACTTTTAACTTTTGTTCTATGTATTAGTCCAATCTGTGTACTACTTTTAACTTCTGTTCTATGTATTAGTCCAATCTGTGTACTACTTTTAACTTTTGTTCTATGTATTAGTCCAATCTGTGTACTACTTTTAACTTTTGTTCTATGTATAAGTCCAATCGTGTCCATTTCGTGTGCTTGTCATGTGTATTGTAGCTTTTGACTGCTTTTGATAACTAATCTGTACCATTACAATATGCTTCATGATAAGTCACTTGATAAAAAAAAGCTATTACAGCATATTTTAAATGTCCAGCTCAGACTCTATTTAATTAAACAGAAATAGATAATTCTTTACAATTAACGCAGTAAGATATTATAAAAGATATTAGTCAATGGATTTCTGAGAATTCTGGCTGAACAGTTAAATCCGTTGATAGTCACTGTATGAGTATGGTTAAATATCGGCTCTTAACTGGCTCTTCAAATAAAAGATTACCTAAAGAGCTTCAAAATACCACTAAAGAATCGATTAAATAAAAAAAACAAGGATAATGAGTGTTTCAGTTGGTGTCACATTAGATTTTTGAGCCCACAAAAATATCCTCAGAGAATTTAAATATCAGATAGAAATTTCATTGAAAAGTTAGAATATTCAGAATTTCCAGAATCACAATAATAGTATAACAAAATAGAAAAACAGAATAATATAAATATTAGTGAGTTTGGATATGGGTTAGAAGGTTTCAAGATCAAATGAAATTACTATTGGTTACAAAAGGTGAAAAAATATGGATTTAATAAAAGATTTCAAGAAACACTTTTGAATGTATTGTTTTCAATGTTTTAGTTCAGAATAAATATATTAACTAACCATAAAGAAATTTGTATACAAGTAAATGGCGAACAATTAGTAAAGATCCTGGACAAGGATAATAGCATTTAAAGGTTTACTCATTATTATTATTCTTTAAGTACCATGCCTTGATAAGGCGTCGACGACCATGGCTTTCCATTTGTTTCTATTCTTTCTTATGATTTTCACATTCGACCAACTGATCAGTTTTGCTAGTTCACTCACACACATGAGCCTACTTCTTTCTCTACTTTTCCATCCATCTACTTTCCCACCAATAGCTAAATATTTGAACCCTCCTTTCCTAACAATACGTCCAAAGAACTCAAACTGCCTTTGTCTTGAGAATGTTGCATATAACATTTAGTCCTCTTTTTACTTCTTTGCTCCTTATCATGCCTGAGAATATGTCTGTAAAATCATATCTCTGCAGCTTCCAGACGGCTAGCCAACGTTTTTGTGATTGTCCAGCTTTTCCAAGAGTATAGCAATATTGAGATTATACAACAATTAAGAACACGCAGCTTCATTCTTATTGAAAGAGAAGGATTTGTGAGAACATCGCTTATTTTAGTAAAAGCATTCTTTGCTAGGCCAATTCTTGTAATTATCTCTTGTTCGCAAAGGCCGTTAGATCTGATTATTGAACCAAGATATCTGAAACTTTTAACTTGTTTGATTTCAATTCCACCAATGTTAACTGAACATTTTGTTGCTGTGTTTCCTTTATTTATCCAGACAGAGAAGGTTTTGTTACAATTAACATTCATCCCCATTCTTTCACTATGATGTACTATCTAATCAAGCAACCATTGTAATTTTTCATTGGAGTCTGCAATACGCACAGCGTCATGAGCGTACCCAATGTAATATTTAAAAACTCCACCAACGGAAATTCTACCCCCTTTTTCTACTTCTTACAATATTTTCTCAGTGTATATATTGAAGAGATCATACCTCGTCTTATTTTGACAAATTTATCCACTTTTCCATCAATGCGTACACCGGTGGTTTGATTCCAATACAAATTTCTGATCATTCTTAGGTCTGTACCATTTTAATCTAAAGTGCTTAAAATTTTTATAAGTTTCTTATGCTAAACTCAGTCGAAGCTTTACTGTAGTAAAAAAATCACATATATAGGGTCCTATTCATTTCCAAAGCCAATTTCCTTTGGCATATGGCTCGCAATGTAAATATATTTATCGTTCCGTAGTATGGACTAAAACCGAATTGACTAACAGTTATCTCTGCCATAGTGCTTTTCCTTATTTGTGTCAGAATTATTTTCATTAATATTTTCGTCAAGTGGCTCATAAGACTTTTTGTACGGTGTAGCTCGCACTCTGTAGCGCCCCGTTCCTTGTTGAGTGAAACAAAAATGGGTATGCTTAATTCTTGTGGTATGTTATTTGATGTATAGATTTTATGTAGCATTTGCGTCACCTTCAAACCGAAATCATCTAAAGCTTTCAACATTTCAACAGCCAGTTCATCAGGGCCTGTTGCTTTGTTATTCTTCTTTTTGCGCAATGCGTATCTTACTTCCGCTTTCATTATTATCAGTCCGTCTAAATCTCTGGGAATATTTGGCTTTTCACCCCTAATATCACTGAATAACTCCTCAATATACTCACTCCATCTATTCGCTATTCCAGCCCATCTCCATCAGACTAAATGCAACCAATTTAACTGGATATTTGCTTACCATTGATTTCTTTTATTTTTCTGAATAGGCTTGGTGGCTCAGAGTTTCTAACACTTTCAATTTCCAAACACTGTTTTTTAAGCCATTCTTCCTTTGCTTTCCTACAGTTTTCTTTTATGGTTCTATTTAGTGTTAGGTACTCAAAACTTCTAAGGTCTTTTACTTTCTGTCTATCTTTCATCAATTCTAGGGTGCTGTCTTTCATTCAAAGATTTATTTTTTGTTTACCTTTCTTTCCTACTAAATTTTTAGCAGGCTCGACGATTGCTTCTCTGAAACTCGTCCAGTCTTCTGCCTCTGTTTCGTTTCGCACTTCGAACCTGTTCTGTACAGCTACTATATATTCCATCTTCTTTCTGGTATTTCAAGGTCCGCCCAATTCTACCTCTGTATAGCGTGGTTTACTTTCCTTTTCCTTAAACGCATCTGGATATCACCGATCACAGGATTATAATCACTGTCGCAATTTGCGCTTGGATAGGTCTTACATATCACTATGGCATTCCGGAAGCGATGACTTCTTATGATGTAGTCAAGTCGGATGAATACATCACCTCCTGGACTTTTCCAGGCATATAGGCGTCTTGGTGGTTGTTTGAAGAATGTGTTACATATTACCGGTTATCTGGTCGTGCTTTCTATATCAGTCCACCCATATTTCACCACGCTCGTTTCTTATGCCGAGGTCATGACTGCCTACAATATTGTCTACTTTATCCGTGCCTGCTTTGGCACTAATATCGCATCTGACAATTGTCACTTCCTGTGACTTGCATTGACTATTATTAATTATAGTAGTCTTTAACTGCTTTTGAGAATTAGACCTCTAAATTTCAGCATTTTTCAGTACGGAAAACAGACGTTTCTGCCCATGAAAACTGGAAACAGTATGAACAGATTTATTCTCCTGCTTTTAATATACAAATACCTTGCTTGGCTCTGTGGCTCTCATGATGATCGCGAGTCATTTTTTGTAAGAATTTACTTCACAATGAAGGTACTTTCAAGTTCAGCAAATAGTATCGCAAGTATGGACACATTACACCTTTGAAAATTTTATCAAAGGCACAGAAGAGAACTAATACTCATAATATAGCTCGTAGTGACCCTCAAGAAGGTCTTTTGTCAAGCTGTATACTACTGACTTGTCAAGTCCAAAGTAACTGGACATTGCACTATTCATTTCTTGCCACAAGTCTTTGCCTTTTCATATTTCAAACATGGAAACATATCCATTTATATCAGCCGTCATCCACATTTTGCACCCTCTCTCAACAGGCTTCGTAGGGTTGAATTGTTTAATGGTTAAAGGCTTCTTGGACAGAGTTATATTCTCATCAATACTTTTTTCTGCGCAATAGAGAATACAATTGAATAAAGTTATTTTTCACGGCTGATATTAGTAGGTGTGTCACCTCACCACTACCACTTTTTTGTCAGAGCAATGTCTGGTAGAAAGTGTCTGTTGTTGTGTCATTTATTGCCACCCCCATTACCATAGGACTAATTAAGTCAACATGCTGATCATTTGCTTCTTGGGTATGTTTTTTGACATTGATTTCTTTCTTTATGTTATAAATGAATTTTAATCAGACGAAAGCCCTCAAGAACTAGTCAGACTCTCAATGGTCAGGAAGTGCAAAGCATCTTTAGACCCAACATTGACTCTTCATTTAAGAATTTAGGCTCAAGACATGGTAGTAATGGCTCTCAACATTTAAAAAATCTGCTCTCTATAAAAATATTTTCTTCTTAGGTTTCAGTAAAGTCAGAGATCTTCTTTTCGATTTCTCTTTTGTAAAAGCTTTCTTTCATTATAACTTGCCTCATATTCTACGCTTTCTGAGACAATCCTGAATGAAAGTGTTAGTAATAAAGATCTTTTCATATTGACGACTATTTACTTTTTTTTTCGACTAGACCCACAATGTATTTTCTTATTCTTGGTGTCTATGCTCAACGGGATTTTTTTCTGTCTCAGAGTTCAAGAACTTTAATCTAAAGATACGTCTATCATGTCTTTTAGATTGTCAGTTCTTCAGCCCATCTAATACCCATTTAATTTATGACTTTTTCCCTAACCATTAGGAAAAAAACGATTGCATATTGTCATCTTAAATCTTTTTAGATCTTCTGATCGTTTTGTTCTCACTGTAGAAGTTAAGGCAACTGCGTTAAGTTGTTGACAAGCCATATCATCGCAAGACTTTGAAATTTGGTTAGGCTGATTGGGGTGGAGTGTGTCAGTTTCTTGGTGATATTTCTTGGGATTCGGTCTCAGGCAAATCGGCTGTAACTGCATTCACAATGTGGGTTCAGTTTGGTATTGAAACATTTGTTCCTAATCACAGCTACAAATTCAAATCTCATTCTTTTCCGTGGTTCAACGCTTACTGTTCTTTTGGAGTTTCCCTGCGGCAAAATCTCTGTATTCAGTTTCAACGTAATGGAACTAATGAATCGCAGGGTTCATTCAGACAGGGTAACAATGCTTGTAAAAGGGTGCTTTCTGATACTAAATCTTGCTATTCTGAGCCGCTTTTGAATCTATTTTTCCCAAAAAGCTTGAAAGCTGATGTTTCTGGAAGATTTATGTTATGTGTTATGCTTTATGACAAGTTGTTGCAGTGTTTGATTTTCTATGCCCTCAGTGTTTGATTTTCTATGTCCTCCATTGTTTTTCGCTTATTATTCGCTAAATGACACGTCTTTCTTAGCTGGAGTCTTCTTTGGTGGACTGTGTTGTGATAAATTGAAGGTTGTTTGCTACGTTTATTCATGGGCTTGATCAATCTAAACCTTTATATCTAGATTTGATTACTTCTATACTTGTCTCGAAAAGGTGTGCTTCTGAGCTATCTTGCTGTCAAAATATCTTGCTACCTTGTTGTCAGAATTTTTCAATTCAGTCGTGTTTCCAGTTTTTCTAAAAGGTTTCTGACGTTCTCCCTGTCTCCAACAATGCAGTTATCCATCTCATCCTACCAAATATTGACCTGTAAGTTTTCTCTTTCTCATTACTCAGGTCTTTGATTGACTTACCAACAATGTACTGGTGAAATTTTTAGAAATCCTAGGTCTTTGCTTTGATATTCAATACAAAATTAGAGAATTTCGCTCTAATGAAGACCTCTTGATTGTGATCACAGAACGTGTTTATCGATTTATGAATACATTTGTTGAATAACAGGGTTTAGCTCTCGTTAAATGTATGCTTCAGTAGAAGAATTAGTGTCCCCTTTCATATCCCCATCAATTAAAGCCTATGAACGATGTTCATCCTTAGAACAACAGTGGTATCTTTAGACATATTCATTAGCTTTATAGTCTGATGGGAGCTCTGCTAATTTTAGCAGAGTTCTTTAGCGGTGAACACACTAGGATACATGGTATACTAATTGACAAATTAAAAAAAAGTTATCATTCAATCTTCAAATTTCAGCCAAAGATTGTAGATGCATTGACCAAACGAAGCCTTACTGACAGTTGCTTTCGACTGAAAACAGATGATATATAGAAACCTCGTGACACAACACAGCAATTAGAAGTCTTTCCTTCTTCTTCCTCTTTTGCAACGCCAAGATCAAATCTAAAAGAGTCTAGACCTATAATAATCCACAGATAATTTCAATATTTCATGGTCAAAAATCAGGATAAATATTGGGATATTCCCAGTGTGAAAGAAAATCAATCTTCAAAATCCTGACAGTACTTTTGGGTCTAAAACTTTGCTTTACAATTAATGTAAACCATGGTTCATGAAATCATTAAATACAGGCTATAATAACACTAAGTACACTGGAAATTTAGGGAAAATGTTCCTTCTGGAGGTTGGAATGTCTTTTTCTCTACTTTAAGTTCCAACAACTTTATGGTAAATCTATATAAAAAACACAAAAATATCTTAGGGATTCTAGTTAACTAATAACACCATTTTTAAACTCCAGTTAAAATTTAGTCTGATAAGCGATTGACCACCAAGTTAGCCCTGCACCTTTGACTTCGAAAACGTGATGAAACCTGCTTTGTACAAGTCACCCCATTTTTTTATAAGACCTGTGCACTAAAAAGTAAGAGATGGATATTCACTTTAAAAATCCATGACTTCCATTTGTTAAATGATTTGGATGATGAAGATAACTCCTAACTTATTGAAGTTACAAGTTACCTGTTTTTTTCAATTGAGTCAATATAGTCGTGTGTAAATATTGCAGGCTTTAAGTGTTGTATTTTGTAACATTGTAACATTTACGAAAAAATTAACTTTAAGATGAGTTTTCCTACTCTGAAATGAATAAAGCTATCTTTTCAGAAAATCCTTTTTGAGCAACACCCTCTAAGAAGTACGTATCTCAAAATCTCCAATGTTAAAAAAGTACCAAGGGCACTAATGAGAGGAATAATTTCGTATACAATTTCCTCATATAAGTAGAATGACTTAAATCTATGAAATAATTGTACTCCTAGTTGATCCCATAACATACCCATTTGAATGTGGAATGTGACAAAAATTTTAACACCCTTTTTTTTTAAACACCAAACAATATTTTGACAGGACTTCTCAAAACTGTACACAAAAAGGAATATTAATGTCCAGTCTTAAATTGTCACGACCGTGTACAAAGGCTATTATGCCAAAGATTGTTATGGCCTTATCCGATGTAGAAATTTCTGACCCGTAATAATAATAATAATAATAATAATAATAATAATAATAATAATAATACAGAACAGAAATTTGTAGTATCCACTAAGCCCTTACCTTCCCACAGCACTGTGGCATCTAAACGTTTCCTTTTTATATCACTAACTGATATCAGTAGTCGATGAGATAAAGAGAGAACCCCCAAACTATTTATTTATCGAGGTACGTGTACTAGTAACTCCACAGAGTTCTTCTCAGCCTTTTTTCTTTTTTATTACTCCTGCTTCCTCACAAGACAATAAATGAATGCTAAAATAAATGCCAAAAGTTACAGAAAAACAAAAAATACAAAACAGAGGTAAAATAAGGTGACGTTGACTTATGCGAAATAGATAATAACAAATGGACAGGATAACACATTTACAATTTAATCCAAAAGAAAACCTAATCTTGCATAAAAAAGTGTGGGGTGGTATCAGACATTCAGTTTCAATCGTCACAACACAAAGGTGACAGTACAGAGATTACGAAAATGCAAGTAGGGTCTACCAAGCAACCCTACAATTAAGAATTTACAAACTTTTGCCAGGAACCATTTTTTTAAAAATGGTAAAGACATATGACTCCCCTTCACACAA
Source organism: Morbakka virulenta (assembly GCA_003991215.1). Taxonomy (NCBI): domain Eukaryota; kingdom Metazoa; phylum Cnidaria; class Cubozoa; order Carybdeida; family Carukiidae; genus Morbakka; species Morbakka virulenta. Next base: position 3,123,553 of record RDPX01000041.1, read on the forward strand.
TGTTGTCGGAGCTGTAAGATCTTTGTGTATCTTATGACGACTTGGTGTTTTGCATGCCACCTAAAAAAAGCTAAGTCAAAATTGAACCTGCTGTAGAAAATACGACCACTGATCGATGCGGACAAAGGAAGCTAATTTGTAAAATCATTATTCTGCTTTTCTTATCTTACTGCCTATACTTTACTTTCGAAAACACTATAACAAATGATCTTGAGTACCGAGTCCTTACCTCCGACCTTAGTTCCTCCTGTCCTGGGAGGGACATCGGGCAGCAAGATGGTTTCAACGCGTTTGGTCTCTGGCCAAGGCTTGACTGACATACGTTTGCGCACCCCTTTTCTCTCTGTCTTCCTTAAAAGTTGCTTGCCGTGATTTCACTGATCTGCACCGTCTTCTTTTTCCTGATACTGGTCTCCAAGATGTTGCATGGTGTGCGAGACGCTCCGTAGGCAATATGAGAGTATGCCCTGCCAGTTTCCATCGCCTTTCCGCAACTATCAAATGCAGAGGCCTTTGCCATGTTCTTCTTAGTACTTCTTCATTTGTAATTCTATCTCGCCAAGTAATTCCAAGAATCCTTCTCAGATTTCTTTGATGAAAGCTATCCAATTTGTTCCTGATTCTTTTAGTGCTCTTCCACGTTTCACTGGCATATAACGCTGTAGAGACGACTATCGCTGTGTACAAAGTAATCTTCATTCTGAGACTGAGTATCCTGCTTAAAATAATCGGAAAGTCGCTACACATATCTGTGAAGAACTTTAACCCAATACGTGTCGCAACAGTTATCCATCATTGTTTAATAAAAACGTTTGCGAAAATTTCGAAAACCATTTCCAATTGACCAACGGTAAACCTAGAAATAACGGTGTACCAATTAGTCACCCTAAAAACAATTTAGAGATGTCACGAAAGTCTTTTTTTTTTAATATGGTCCTGAGTCCAAAAAGCTACCGCTTAGCATAAGATAAGAACTAAGTCATGGTGTATTTAGAAGAAAAAAACAACAACAAAATATCACGAGCAAGTTGAATTTGAAAAATTTTCTTGCCCCTTTTCTTTCGGTTTCACCTCAATTTTTTGCTTTCCCCTGGTGTACTTTCAGTAATACCGTTGTCCGTTATTACCTACTGTCGTACGAAGTATTTTCTTGTGGGCGTATATGGTGGGTCCTTGGACCTCTGTTACCCTCTGACCACTTGTATCACGTTTGGTATTTGGAGTAGAGTGCTAACTTGGTTGAGGTCTCTGACACCACCAATCCCAAGAGAAAGGGATTAATGGCACAGACTTACGTATGCAACAACAGCAACAACAGTAAAAATTGTTATCACCACTGAATCACCTCCTTTTTGGCGGTGCACCACATTGTGATTAACTTGAATTTATTTGTTTGCACGCCGAGTTCGAAGATGGCACTTGTAAGGTCAGAGGCCAAGCCACTTCGTTGGGGACTTATTAGCGCTGGGAAGATATCCCATGATTTTTCCTTGGCACTTATGACTCTTCCAGCAACAGACCATCGAATTGTTGCTGTTGGAGCAAGGTCGAAAGAAGCAGCAGAAGCCTTTGCACAGAAGTTTGGCATAGAAAAGGCCTATGGCTCGTACGAAGAAGTCATGAAAGATCCAGAGGTTGATGTCGTATATGTAGGATCCCTTAATTCAAAACATAGACCCATTTCAATTGCGAGTCTTAGGTGCCAGAAAGCAGTGTTGTGTGAGAAGCCAGTTGCTATCAATTCTCAAGAACTTGACGATGTGTTGGGAGAAGCTAAGATGGCCAAAACTTTCTTTATGGAGGTAAGTCCACAGGCTTATGCTGTATTTTAGTTGTGTTTTAAGCAATTAGTTGAATTGAAATTACAATGATAAAAATACACCTTTATCGTAACTCCTGTTCACGTATCTGGCGTTACGTATCTGGATAGCCACCTTGTCTCTGGATTGGCTTCATTCGCAGAAGCCAATAATGGGTATCTAAGCAACTTTGTGTCCATTCTCAGACATACATGTGAAGGTACAGACGTTGTACGTCAATAGTAAGTTTCTCGTTGCTAGTATTATGCATCTAGACCCTCTTTAGGTTGGGGTTTTACGATTTTGTTTAAACAGATACATGGAAATTAGGGTGGATTTGAAAAATTTCCAGTTTACGTAGAAACCTTATCCGCTTAAGTTTTTTCTGTTTGACAAATTCTTGATAAGTAAAGTCCTAAAAGAGTCATTGTTTTTTTGTTGTTGCATAATTGCACTCGGCAATAGTATGTCAAGGTAAAAGGGATGTTTTCAGCCATTGTTGTTGCTATTCCGTATCAAGTTAACCAATAATGGTTATTCTGCTGGTGTTATTGTGGGCTTTCAGCCAAAAATGGTGTCATATTTAGCTTACACATGACTTTTGCCTCGTACTTTGTATTTAAGGTATTAAAAGTACTGTTTCCAAAAATTCAAGTGTAATTTTGGCAATGAATGTTTACAGTATGAAAATAATCAGAAGACAAAATTCTCTACCAAAAGTTGTAATTTGTTCAAAACTGAACCTTACCAACCATTTGTCAAGAATCACAAAATTAAAGATAAAGAAATAATAAGATCAAGTTAGTATTTTATATATTTATTTTGCCCCTACCCATTAGTACTACCACCACCTTCCAGTACTTTAGAATTTAGAAAATGTTGGGTAAGTTTATCAAGCCAGTGTAATCAGCCTTTTCCCAATTAAGTCAAGAGGTGTCTGTTATATGATAATGTGAAAGCTAGCCACTGTTGGTACTCATTCATTACAGACTAGGTTTATCACAACTCAAGTTAATTGTTGTACATGCTTCCCTTGTTTGTGCCTTTGATCATTCTTTATTTTACATATTTTTGCTACAGCTTCTTGCACTTTCTTTAGTTATATACCCATTTTGTCAGGTGTGACATAGCAGGTGTGAAAGGGCCAGCAGGAGCTCCACCACAGTTTTTTGAGTCAAAATTTTGATTTTTTCAAAAATAACAGCAGTAAGATGAAAATTCTCATATTCTCAAAATCTCAACAAGAGAAAATTGGTTTCCAAACCATCACTTACTTAACTCGTTGATGTCAGAAACAGGTATTCATTTGATTTTTTAAATGTTGATTCAATCATGAAGGTCACTTGAAAGTTTACTTGAAATAAAAATGTCAATATAACCAATGTTATGGTGTCTGTTCAACAATGAAAGTTAAAAAGTCATTTATTGCAAGACATATAAAGATGATGGAACTTTGAAGCTGAACTATGAAGCTTTATTTAAACATTACTTTGCATATTTTTCCAATCTTGCTGTGGGCATTGCAGTTAAAGCCAGTAAAATTGTGAAGACTGGTCTCAAGACCAGGCTTGAGATCACAAGACTGATAAAGCTGTTGCATAAACAACTTCCCAAACTTAGTCACACCAAATCTACATGAAAACAGACAAACTGAGGCTGTAAGATAAATACAAACACTACAAGACTTAACTAGAAGAACTTTGTGACCTGAGGCACTGCTAAATATCATAGATAATTTTGAGAGTTTTGCACAGTTACAAGAATGGCTTGTAGGTACATTGGTCACTGCCTAAGATCCCAGTGCTTGGGAGATGAAAAAAAGCAGGATCTTAAACGAATGGGAGAAAGAATTATCTTCTTTTTGTGGGCTCAAGCAGCATAACACCAAGGTCCTTGTATTGATTTACATGCTGATTTGCAGGGGCTGTAGCTGACATGTGGGCGCATTTGGTTTCAGCCTATTCCTTCCATGAAGAGGTACTATCCCTCCTTGAGCTAGATGAAGTTATTTTGAACTAAAATGTTTCAAAAACGTAATGTATGTACAGATACATTAAATGAATGTATCATGTTACAGTGGGTTGAGTGGATTTGCAAGTCATTCTTTACTGAAAAAATCTGTGATGCTTGACTGCTTTTTGCTACCTGTAACATACTTGAACACCATGTTTTCAACCTGATCAAATTTCACTAGAATGTCAGTTTTTCCTTTTGATTGTAGAAATAATTGAATCATTGTGACTGCAGAAATTAACTCTTTTACCGAGTGTTCCTTTGGAGTTGCTTCTCCACATTCCTCATCAACATCAGCATTTTTGTTGACTCTGCGTTTCTTTGCACACTGCATCAATTCAACATTGCTTACAGTCCCACAAATCTCTAGATCTTTGCCTTGGTCAACCAACTCAGTGAACTGTTCTTTGGTCATGTTTTCTGGAGTAGGTAGGGGATCTTCTTCTAGAACAGTTTGGGTCACCCCAAATTTGGCTTTTACATAGCAGTTAACAATTGTCTCTTGGCTGACTTTTCTCCATGGTGTGCTCAGCATATAGATAGCATTCTTTGTAACATCACTATCTAAATGCTTAATTTTCCGTCTGTTCAAGAGGCCTCTGTAGTGTCCTTTTAAATTGTGTATGATCCCAATGTCCATCGACTGCATGTCTCATGTTGTGTTGGGTGGTAAGAAATGAATTGTTATGTTGCTAATTCCCATGTCTCCATGCATTTACTGAGTGCTGATATGTTACAGGAAGTGAACTCATGTCTTTTGGAAATGCCCTGGGTTGCTTTTCTTTTCCTGTAACCATTAATTTTTCTTTTTACTTTCCAGCCATGTTGGCACAAACCAACACAGTGCATCTGTCTTTTGCCTTCTTTCCCCTACGTAATGCCTCAGAGTTAAATGTATAGCCACAGTCTGGAAGACCTCCAAAATAAACTTCTGTTTCATCGGCATTGAATATGTCTTCTGCTTTGAAATTTTCAAAAATGTTTGGGATGATTGCTGATCTGAACTCTTCAGATGTTGCAATGTCTAGTACTTGCTTCTCACCATGCTTGCATTTAAATTTTAATCCATGCCTGGTTTTGAATCAATTCAACCATCCATCAGATGGTTCAAACTCATTCCCCATTGCTGCAGCCAATTCTGTGGTCTTTGTTCTCCAGGCAAGTTCAATTGTGCATCTTGTTCAAGTTTCTGTTTAACCAACAAGTGCAAAGCATGATCAACTTCTTCTTCTTTAAACAGTCACTTTCTTTTCATGGATAGGTGACACAATGATGCTTTTGGCAATGTTTGCTACAGTGGTCCTATCCAAACTGAACTTTTTCCTGTTTCTTGTGAAATTGGGCTTTCCAACTTTTTCTTCTTCCTCTACTTCACTGATGACTTCAGTTTTTGTCTTCAGATCAACAGCATTTCCTCAGGCAGACATGATGAGTTTTTTATTTCTTCACCTTTGCTGACAGAGCTTTGAAGAAAATGCTCTCACTAGTAGAAACAAATGACAAACTAATAAACTACACTGATTAAAAACCCATCCTAAGAAGTAAGCACTGGTCTACTCAAGCTATGCAATGTCATTAAACCTACCTTTGTCGAGCCTGTTGCAACAGAGTCACTGCTTTTGAGTGCAACTGTTTAAATAAAATTTCAAGATGTGGCAGTGTTTGATTGATTAAGTGATAATTACACTCAATGAGCTATACATCCTAGAAACTTCTTGGCATGTGTGCAGTGGGGTAATCAATCTTGCTTCCCACACTATGGTGAGAGCTGTTGGCTGGATGTAGGAAGCAAGATTAATCACCCCACTGCACCTGGGAATTGTCCTTACTTATTCATGCAGTAAATAAGTACTGAGATATTAGAAAAAAGCTTTATGCCTTCTTGATCACACTCTAGTAAGCAGGATCTTAGCCAAATTTGACTACTCAAATCGGGATCACAAATGGGGTGAAATTTATATAGTAAACATTCTGTTTTTTGGACAGTGCAGTATTTTGAGAAAACTAGGATATTAGAAGGTGGGATCTTATGTGGTGACTACTGTAACTGTGTCAGGCACTGAAATAAAAACAGAAATTCAGTAACTACATAGGGAAACTGATTCTTGGGCACAGAGATAATCTCTTCAGGGCAGTGCAAAGTCCAAAATTTTCTGCCACAGGTAATTCCATTTTAGCTAATGCGATGGTAGTGACCTTGAAATCCATGAGAAATACAAAAGTTTTGATATTTTTGGTGAGAAAGTTTTTACCCATGCAAAACAATTTGATGTAAATTTTCTGACTTATTAAGAAAAAATCAGTCAAAATCTGTTACAGATTCTTCTGGATATGGCAATGGAGATCAAATACAATATGAATCTAAAATGTATTGAGAACTTTTTTTTTAGGTATTTGCCTTGGTCATTAACTGCAATGAAAAATGTTTTAAATGAGAAGATATCTGTAAATATGCACAATTCAATGCTCTTTAAAGCAGCCAGGAAGAAAACAATGAGGGGAAACTTGATAAAGAAGTTTCTTACCAAGGAGATTAGGATTAAATCTTTATTGAGTCCCACCTGGTGATGTTTTCAGTCAATTGTCCAATGGCAATATTGATATTGATACAGAATTGATATTTTTTTCTGACATAATAGCACATCTTCAGTCATTGTTACCAGGAGTGCAGTCATTACTTTCACAAGTCAACATTATTTTTTTGGAATTTTTTCCTTAATTCACAAGGCATTCATCTTGCAAAATTGATAAAAAATGCTGTAAAAATTTCACAAGTGAGTAATCTTTCAATGCATGGCAATAACCCAAAACACATTTACAAAGTACAGTGTTTCACATTTCCTTGAATAACTTTACCAGTACAGATAGTGTCAACCTGATTGATACTGTCAGTGGTCTAGCTGATGAATGCAAAACCACTTAACACTTCACTTTGCCATTGTGGTTTCTTTGCATGTCTCATCATAACTTTTACATGCTACATAGGGAGCCCATGTATATTGCAGGGAGCCTAATATATAATATGTTCTCCTTTTCATGAAAACTGGGCTACAATCTTTATAAAATGTTGAACTATGAGTTATCTATGTAGAAGCTTGTAATCAGCAAAGGCACATTCTGCCATGTACATGAAGTAGCTGGTTACTTAAGATCTCTTGAAGTTCAAGTTAATCCAGATTCCAATAAACAACACAAAATGACCACACAGCCTAGTCCCTGTACCTTTCTACTAGTTTAGATAACCTGCAGGGCCACTATGCTTCTGTTGGTGATTGGCCTTCCATGCTATTTATGGTGTCAGGAGTGGTGAAATGTTTGTATGTCCTTTTTTAGTTGGCAGTTCATTTGAGGTGTCTTCTTTGAGGTAGATTAAGCCACTTCAAATAATGTGTCTGTTCTTTATGCCTCTCCTTGCAGTAACTCTATTTGGAGCTGGTCACTATTATATTTATTTAACTCAATTTTTCAATTCTTCACTGCATGTGCAGCTCTCATACACTTAAGCAGTGATTAATTTTTTCACCTTGCCTTAATGCCTCTTGTGAGCTAGATCTGGAACTCTCTTCCACAACACCGCTGATATATTGGTCCTGGTATCATGTAGGATTACTTTCCCGTTTGGTTCAGGACACTCATGCCAGTCTCCAGTCACGAAGCACTTCCTTACTTCCTGTAATTCTGGCTAGTTCTCAAAGCCTTCTCTATCTCTTTTATCCTCTTTACTACATGTACTGCTTGTGATGGAACTGAACACACATGTTTATCTTCATAAATCCCTTTGTTGTGTCCTTGTTTAGTAAGATGTGGCAGTGCATCAGCTATGTTATCTTTAGTCACATATATTGTATCCTGTAATTGTATGGCTGAGACCATAGCACCCATCCCTCAATATGAACTAAGGGTTTATACTTGTTAGAGTATATCACCTTCACCAGGTAAAACATTCCTATCAATGTGCAGTTTACGTTTATAGTAAGTCAGTTAAAACCCTAATTCATATGAACACTTCAGGGTACTTTACCTACAGGGTGTACACAATACCTTTGTTATTGTTGTTGTTCCACATGACCTTAGTGTAAGGGATAGGACCAATATGTAACTGCCTTCTCTTGGATGATGTGGTTACCAAGAAAACACCATCTCTTGTCAATCATAAGAGAAGGTAGTGTTGACTTGTTTTCATTCACTGCCATTTGAGCATCAAATTGGCCTGAAACTGCAAATTGTTTAACCCTGCAAGGAAACAGTCTTTTGTTACACTTATCCAGGTTCCTTTGTTATCTTTTCCCACTTGATATCAACTTGATTCATTCATTTGGTTTTGCCATCTTTGACCAAGATGCCTTACCTGTGGGCATCCTCATTCTTTAACTTTTTACTCTCTCCAGTTTTTCTGATTACAACATACTGCAAAGTGACCATTTGTGAACATTTTGAATACTTTCTTTTCCTTACTGGGCAGGCTTGTTTTATGTGACTTCTTTTCCACAGTTACAACAAACTAGCATTTTCTTAGGTCCAGTTTCCACATTTATGGCATTTGCACCTTTCAGAGTTATTGCTGTCATATCTTTAGTTTGTAGATTCATACTTTCCCATGGACAGGCCTTGGCTTGGAGTTGTGTTGAACTGATGTTCTTCTAGGTTGTGGGTCAGGGTCTGTTTAGTCTTCAAAAATGGCTTACAAATCCATTTCAGCAAAATGAAGTAGTTTATCTGTCATTTTCATTGCTGTGCTATGACCGTCTGCATATTATTCAAAAGCTCTCATCCACTTTCTCCATCAGGTGGTTACAGTTGATGATGGTTTTATGTTGATTTTTTTAAGAACAAACCTCTAATTTTCAATTCACAGCATAAGTTTCAATGTTGATTTGTTAATGAAAAGTATGTTTTCCCATCACTAGTTTTCAAGCTGATCAGAATGTCTTTCAAAAAAGAGCAGTTTGCTTGCCATAGGTTCATACACAATTATGAAGTTAGACTGTTTGTTTTGTCTATTAATTTATGACCAAATTTCACCAGACCACTAATAAAATGCAATTCAGTTGTTTACAAAAAAATATAATAAACACTCCTGTCAACATGTGTCCTCTTATGAGAGAGAAAAAGTATATAAAATTAAAAACTAAAAATCAAATAACTTAAAAACCTCTTCTCCAGGGCCTCTCTCTCTCACTTCCTGACATTCAAAAATGCCAGGAAAGCGGAGAGGAGGCCCTGGGAACGAGGATGAAAAGTTAGTTGACTGAAAACAAAATAAAAATGAAAAGAAAAAAGCTATTAAAATAGATTTATTTCTACATATATGCAAGTTAAAAAGTTTCATTAAAATATCTCGTTCCCAGGTAATAAAATGATCTCTTCCCAAATTCTAATTTCCATTTTGACTGTTTTAGTTTTTTCAAATTGTTTCGTGTATTCATGCTGTGATTTTGTACTTTGAAATTGTTTTAGAAATTGCAACAAACTTTGCCATTTAAACAATTTTGAACCAACTTGACTGTGCGAACTTTCACCGTTTTCTGAATGGATGGCACACTTTTTCCGATAATCCGTTTAGCTCTCTTTTCAATAGACAGTATTTTCTGTGACTGTGTACCTGTAAGATGCAAATATATATCAATATTGACGAAATTGTTAGCTATCGACAGTGCTCAATAATATAAGAATATTAGAACTGTCATATGGTGAACGACAAAAAAATCAACAAATCTTTGTTTAGAACTGTCAGTTTCATGTTTTCATATTTTTAGCTGACGATTGTGAAAACATGAGACTGACAGTTGTAAATTAAGTTTTGTTGATTTATTTTGTTGTTCACTATATATATATCCTGATAAAGTGTATTTGCTGTTTTGATTTACTTTTAATTGTAGGTTGTTTTTTTCGTATTACCGTAATTATTCGATTTACTGCACCCTACTCGAATAAGCGCAGTCCCTCAATTAAGAAATTTTTTTTCAATAACTGCACCCATTTTTCAAAGTAAAAAAGTGAAGGTCAAGAATAAAAGCACCAAAAACATTTATTTTAGTGAGTATATTCTATTATGTTTTTAACATCATGTGCGTAAATCACAATATTCATTGTTTACAGATATCATAGTATTTGTCAATTTCACTTTTGAGCTTTTCAAAAATCTTTTCCCTGGCAGTTCGGACAATGAAAGTAGCAGGCACGACTAAGCCATTTTATAGCTTTATTGCACCAGATACTTCACACAAAACAACGCTTCCAGAATCGGATGTGAGAAAAGTGAACACCAGAAACGACAGTTCAATGGGAACATGTCCAACTAACGATTTATGTCCTGATTGTTCACGAAATACTCCCACCGAATATTCGTCATGTTGTTTTGCTTCATCGCGATGATCCTCTGTGCAATACAAAATTTCCCCAAGAATAGGCTTCCATATTTTTTGTATACATCATGTCCACGAATCACGGATGAAAAAGTCAGTTCGAACATTTTCTTCCAATTTGCAGGCCCTGTACGAGCCATATTTCTTTTTATCACAACACGTTTGATTCTACGTTACGCAATACATTGACTTCAATTTGTGGTGCACGATTCGAATCTCTTGTATTCAAATTTCAGTTGTTTTATTCTTAATCAGCAGTAAACGTGGCGGAAAAAATGGCTTCAAGCATATCACACAAGAGGATAAAATTAAATAGCTATACGATGAAGTTTAAACTGGATGCAGTACGTTTTGCTGAGGAAAATAGTAATCACAAGGCTGCAGAGAAGTTCGGTGTTGCTCGCAAAAGAATATTTGAATGGAAGAAAAACAAAGATGTTCTTGCAGGCGTTAAGAAATCCAGAAAACGCAACGAGGGTGGAGGAAGAAAACCACTCGACGACGGCATGGAAGAGAACTTGACTGAGTGGATAAATGACAGAAGAGTCAAAGGTCTTCGTGTGTCTGGAAAACTAGTTTGTGTCAAGGCCAAAAGCATATATCAAGAGATTAATCCCCAACCGGATCCTCGTGATTTTGCTGCATCCCGTTGGTGGCTACAGAAGTTCATGAAGAGGTATTCTTTGTCATTCCGTGCAAAAATTACTCAAGCTCAGAAGGATCCAGAAAACCTGATTGATAAGCTAGTAGCTTTTGTCCTGCACATCCGTCGATTACGTAAACGTTTTGGTTATGTCAACAGAGATATCATTGCAATGGACGAAGCCACAGTTTGGCAAGATATGCTCTCAAGCACTACCATCGAGAGCACTGGAACAAAAACTGTCCAACTTAAGACAACAGGTCACGAAAAAACGAAAGTTTCAGTGTGTTTTGCTGCGAAAGCTGAAGGTACCAAATTGAAACCATTTATTGCGTTTTCTGGTGGTAAGCGTTAATGTGCCAAACTACATGACGAATTCAAGGCTCGATTTTCAGTCCTTACATCAGTCAATGGCTGGATGAATGCTGAACTCACGCAACGTTACTTAAGAGAGGTTCTCAGGAGGTCTTCTGGTGTGAGACTCATTTAAATGCCATGTAATTGATGCTGCGAAAACTGTTTTTTTAAAATTCAACATCGACGCTGCAGTAATTCCTGGTGGGTGTACAAGTAAAATTCAAGCACCTGATGTGGTTTGAAATAAGCCGTTCAAGCAAAAAGTTACGGAATTATATGATAAACGGATGGTCGACGAAAGGCATCACACGTTTACTGATGCGGATAGTATGCGAAGACCATGCAGACGACAAGTCATACGATGGGTGTTGGACTTATGATCCTAACTTCCATGTCAAATGATATGGGACTCTTTTCGCAGGTGTTCCATAACAGTAAAAAGGGGAACCATGCGAAGCTGGACTGGTCTGAAGGCATCAACCGAATCTTTTGAACATTCCCAGGTGGGTAATCCGTTTGAAAATATCACAGAAAGTGTTGTTGAAGATGCCACTCGGGGAGATTTAATTATTGAGCATGATGATGTCGACGTTGATATTTTAGACATTTAGTGCTTTGTAAGTTTACTTCGTACTGTTTGTACTGATAGAAATATTTTTGCCATTTAGTGCTTTATAAGTTGACTGACTTTTCCAATAAGCGCACCCCCTGAATAGGCGCACCCTTTAGAATCCCCATAATTATTTAAGCGCACCGTGCACTTAATCGAATAATTACGGTACTGCACTTTTAGTTTTAAAGCTAATAACCATTTGAAGATGGTGATCAGACCACCCCTTTTGTTCCCAAAACTTTTGCTCTTTTGGCAGAGTTGGGGGTTAGATCTACAAGCTGTCATGAATTAAATGGTATTGACTTATGATCTCTTTGAAGTAAAACTATTAAATAGGAATACCAACAGAAAGCCCTTGAAAAAAGCAGAACACATACACACATTTACACACATTGATATATATATAACCTTCCATAACATCAAAATTTTGAATATAATTTTTTGCTACTCAAAACAAACTTCAACATGTTGAAACCTTTCAGCTTTCATCTTCATCAGTAATACACAGTTCAGTGGCATGCAGCACATATGTAATCAATAATACAACAAATCAACAGAACAATGGACAATTAGCTAGATACAATGAAAATCTTGTAAGAGTATCAACCCAGGTACACTTGAAAAAAAAAGGTTATGCATGTAATAAAAGTAAATGATGGAAAATAAATAATGGTATATGAAATAAGGAATGGGGAATGGGTTTTGCAAACAAACCAAACAACTAAAATGGAAAATATAATTCGATCTCATCTTGCTTACCATTAAGACCCAGTAGTATGAAAGTGTTCAGCTTGTGTTATCAGAAAGTCTCAGATATCCTGTCCCTTCCAACAAACCGATCAATAACTTAACATCATGCCAAACCATACAAATTTGAACAGGCAGTTGATTAATTTCCCTCCTTTTGAAATACATAAAACTGTTTTACAAATGCTTTGAAGCCTATGTAAANATAATGAATGTAATTGCAAGATAAAGGGTATAGGTAGTGTTGTGTAACAAGTTGATGTTTAGGAAGATGATAAACTAAAGCAGAATAAAAGTAAATAAAAATAATTAGAATGAAAATAAGTATAAAAAGCATGATACCCCCCCCCCTCCCAAAAAAAAAGGTTATGCATGTAATAAAAGTAAATGATGGAAAATAAATAATGGTATATGAAATAAGGAATGGGGAATGGGTTTTGCAAACAAACCAAACAACTAAAATGGAAAATATAATTCAATCTCATCTTGCTTACCATTAAGACCCAGTAGTATGAAAGTGTTCAGCTTGTGTTATCAGAAAGTCTCAGATATCCTGTCCCTTCCAACAAACCGATCAATAACTTAACATCATGCCAAACCATACAAATTTGAACAGGCAGTTGATTAATTTCCCTCCTTTTGAAATACATAAAACTGTTTTACAAATGCTTTGAAGCCTATGTAAAAAGAAATTGTATCTGTTTGGACTAAAATAGGAGGGCTTAAAAACAGGAAAATATAATCTTAAACAATTGTATGTTGTATATGTATATTCTATATTGTATATTGTATCTGCTGTTCTTCATCAAAGGAAAAGTAATCTTTGCACTTTTCTGAGTCCGCTTCACTTTCAGAAAAAACTTCTTTCGTACATCTATTAGTGGGCCCCTGTCCTGCATCGAATCTTCCTCAGAACTGCATCTTCTTTTTTCTTTAAATAAATTTTCCACAGCTTGGTTTATTATTTCTTTGTGTTCTGATGGAAATATACCCAGGTATAGGAAAATTTGGTGATTTTGAAAGAGGCAAAATTAGAAACTTGGGTGTACATTAAACAGATACAAGCTTGAAGGGCCCTGGTAATTGAAAAGTATAGTATTTTGCTAATTACAACTGTGGGCAGCTAAAATTTCCATGAAGTGAAAATACATTTGCCCGTCGGATCTTGTAAATTGCATCATTCAAGTTAAGTCTTAAATTTGCACCCTATGAAATATTGTTCTGATAGTGTTTGAATAAGGATACAGATGAGCATAACAGCTGGAAAAAACCCAGATGCAGTAACAAGGTTTTAGAACATTGATGTAGGATACTTATTCTTTCATGAGCCGTAAGCTTTTTCTGAGCTACATTTCGAGAAATACTTCTCCCATCGTCAGTTTACTGAAGTAAATAAGCATAGCTATTTTGTACTTTGATAGTGCGGACGTATTTGGTGACATGAATAGAGTTGTTTTGAGGAGTGGCGCTATACCCATCTTGTGTTTGTCATGTTTCTTTTCTGTAATGCTGGAAGCCATATTTCTGGAAGAGTGTAAGATATGAATTTGAAATGATTGATGACATGCAGGGAATTAATAATTTCTTTTATTCTTCTTGTCTTATTTATTTCCCTGTCCAGAATTTTTTATTTCCCTTGTCACAGGTGTGATCTTTTGTCCAACAGTGCTCCGCTATTCCATGATATTTGGTGTTACCTTTTTGAACACCTGTCATGTGCCTTTTTCTCTTTGACCCAAGGAACACTTTGATTCTTCAATGTGGCGGCCAGGACAGTCCTTACAATGTAGTCTGTAAACTATATTGTTTCTCACTTCAAGTGGAACTAGGTCCTTTGACTTTGAGAGTATTGTCCTGAGAGCGGATTTTGTGAAAAATGAATGCTTGATATTATGCTGCGGGAGGCTTTATAGCAGTTCTTGATAGCAATAGACCATTATGTTCAAGTAGGTCCTTGATAATTTGCAAGGTTTTTTTAACGGGGAAACTTGTGTGTAAAGAAATGACATCAAAATAGACCATGACTTCATCTGCCTGGATTCTTTGCTGTGTGATGAAGTCTGCAAAATCGGTACTGTGTTGCAGTGATGTGGCTTCTTCTTTGTGTATGGACATAGAAGGTCAGCTATGTGGCGTGAGAGTAAATAGAGTGGACAACCAGCGTAGGTTACGATTGGACGTATGGGGTCATTGAGCTTGTGTATCTTTGGCAATCCATAAAACCTTGGTAACGGTGAGCCTGGGTTTCAGTCTGTGGTAGAGGATGCTTTTTCCGTAGTGCTATCAGTGCTTTGCTTACTTTGGTCTTGACTACGTTCATTGGATTATTCTTAACCGTGGTATATGGCCTACTGTTGAGGTGTTCTTGGGAATTTTTTATGTGAGCGACTTTGCTAAGGATCACAGTTGCACGGCCTTTGTTAGTAGGAAGGATGGAAATTGAAACATCGTGCGTTAGGCATTTCATGGGACATCTTACCTTTTTGGTGAAGTTGTCAATGGGTACTTTGGAAGATTGAAGAGTAAGAATTGGGCCAGTTTCAATTTTTTGGAAGATCTTCTACTGCTGTTTCAACTATCGGGATGATCTTCTTTGCAAGGATGGTCTTTGGAGCAGCAGAGAAGTTCAAACCTTTCACAAGAAGGGTTTCCCCTGTTGATGACAGTGACCGACCAGACATATCGACAGCCCAGTGAGACTTTTCTGCGTGATTTGGCGGTTTGGGTGACTTTCGTGTCAGGTACGCAAACTTCTTTTGGTGTCTTTACCTTGTGGAGAGTAATTTTTGCCTGCGGATATCACTAACGGATGAGATTAATGTGTGGTAGTGTTCAAGGCTTACTGTGTTCAAAAGGAGAGATTCGGCTTCTTGAATGTCTTCCACAAGTCGCAAACGTTTCTTGTGATTTAGGTGAAACCTTGCTTGAAGTAGCTGGCGATGTGTGCGCTCTAGTATACGTCTTGATTTGTTTGTGCCAACCGGGCAATGAAGACGCAGGTCGTTCGGAATTACACTATTGCCAAGGCATCGTAAGGAGAATCGCAAGTGACTTGTAAATTCAGTGATCTTGATCATTCTTATTTCCAGACATTGGCAATACTGAAGAGTATTATCTACTTTTGTTTCTCCAATAATCTTAGTGTTGGACTCCCAGATGGTGGAAACATTTGATTAAGTCTAATTAAACTTTAATTATATAGCATAACAGTGAAAATTCACCAATATTTTTGCAAATTTTCTTGTGTTCATGCACAGTGTTTGGTTCCAAACACTTGCAATAAATCACTAATCTAGTTGATAATCTCAATCTATAAAATGTTTCGATGCAATTCATACATTATTCCTTATAATTTGATGTTTACTTTTCGTGTTTACAGAGTAGATCCTGAAATCAAGAGGACGCTAGGTTATTTATAAACAATTAAAACCCAGGCTGTTTTGAAAGGAAGGGGTCTTAGTGAGTCATATAGGTGTATTGAGGGCAAATAAAGCAAAGAAAATGTTTCAATTTTTAGTGTTTGAATCAACCTGGGATGAAATTGATTTTGTTGTTGGAGTCAGCCAAAAGACTGCTCTTTGTAACTTGTTCCTTTCAGTACATCCACCACCCAACTTCCACACTGATATTAGTACCGTTTGTTTTATTTTAGAGTTAGAACGTCTCACAAAAGGAGCATTTCAACTCTTTACATTGATCATACAAATGATGGCTGGGTTTTTTTATTTCAAGCGCTTTCCATTATTTTTACTTTAGGGTTTGTGGACTAGATGCCTTCCACTTTATCTCGATTTACAAAAGCGAATAGCTAATGGCGATCTTGGTGGTGTCAAAGCAGTCACCTGCACTTTTGGCGTTTCAAGTCTACTGAATGTTGAGCGAATTTCAAAAGCTGAAGTTGGAGGAGGGATATTGTTAGACATTGGAAGTTATGTGTTAAATTTTGCCGACATGATGTTTGGCGGAAAAGCTGCGGAAGCTGTACATGCTGTTGGAAATCGTAATGCGGATGGCAATGACTACAATATAAGCATCACATTACTCTATCCAAAAAAAGGAATGGCCCAGTTATTACTCTCAGGTGGTAAGAAAAGTTGTCACTTGCTTCTTCATGAGTATACATCACAACAGTTTTTAATCTTTTATTAGAGATTTTTAATTAAATGAAGATTCTCTCTGCATTTTTTCAAGAATTCTCACGTCGTAAGGTGCTCATAGAAAATTTTATTAGAGTAGGTTTCTTGTTTTACATCAGCATGGCATGAGCAAACAAAACTGTGCGACTTTCAGGGAAAGGTTCAGTGTGAGATGCGTCCCTTGTTAGAAGTAGTGTATCCTATAGAATTTTTTTCTTTAAAAGGCTTAAGGATATGCACTACTTTCGCGTTTATGTTTGATGATAACGATTAAATTTTCTTAAATTGAACTGGTGCATTTACTCTAAGTTCTTGTGGATTTTTGTTACTGCTATAAATTACAGACTTTTGTTAATACATTACAATTAATTAACCAGAAAAATGATCACATTAATGATCTTGTTCTCTTTTCTGTCATTGTTTTGTGGGATATTTACATTTGGGCATGGTTGATTGTTTGTACATTCGAAGTAAATATTTTTTTTTGCAAGGAATTTTTTATACCTTGAAAAAATGATTAAACGAATTATATTCTTTGGACCAGAAGACTTAAAAAATTGTAATTTAATTTAATTCTACAAACTTGTGAAAGATTACATGACGTCAGTGCTCTGCTTGCCCAATTTGCCAAGTTTGCCGTCCTCATCAGAGAGAGTGTTAACATTTGGGGATGTCAACACTGGATTGGTTGTGTATTCAAGAGAGGAATTTGTATTGAAGTTGAGTTGTTTGCTGGAGATGGCACGTACTCGAAGCACAAAGGTGCACACATAGTTCCAATTTTTTTTATTTAAACGATACTTAAAGATATCTGTTTATTTTTAACTTTTCTTTCATCTTTCACCTTTTAATCGATTTTAGAAGGGGCATATGTGAACAAAATATTTTTAACAGAAATTAGAAGACGTTACAAGCAGTGGTGTAGCTAGCGGTTGTGCTGGTCGTGGTGAGCACGACTGAAAATTCCAGGATAAAAAAATGAATTTTTCTCCCTCTTTGTTTTTTGAAATCATTTTCCTGAAGCAAAACTACTTGAGAAATGCATTCTTGTCTTTGTGCGTGCTAAAATCTGAAAGCACGAACAAACAGATTTTCCAAGCAATTTTCATCCTTCAAGGTTTAATAAAGTACTTAGTTTACCTACTTCAGAGTCACTGGTGTCACTATAAAATGTCGTGCTACCTTTTTACAGGCCGACATGTTCTGTGTGCTGTAGAAATTTGGGAAGCTCCCTGGTAGAACAAGAAGCGATTTGATTGGCTGATACGTCTGCACGTGTGAAATTTGAGAGTCTCTGTTCGTGCTATCAACAATAACACGCCCGTATTTGAAACCCATTTTTTACCACGTGCTTTTACCGAATTCAGGTGGTTTTACACCCAGAATTCGCTATTAACATTGAACCATATGATCGCAGCTGAGGGAGACGTCTCTAGTTTATTATTCAGATCTTTTGGTTCAAGGAATGACAACGAAAAAAGAATTATTATTCAATAAGGCAGGTCTGTGCCAAATTTAGAAATAAAATATAAGGACAGGGTATTCCTAAATCGTTGTTATAATAAGAAAGATTGGCTCTGTGGCGGTGAAGGTAAGAAGTTGGTTATTTTAAAATTCATTGCTGTTATTTTCACACCATCATCTTGGAATACCCTGGACTATGCAGTTTGCTTTCCTACCAGCTGCTGATATTGTTGTCTCAGCTCTGGATGGTTTTCTTCTGCACAAAAAAATGGAAAAATTGAGCAATGGGCAAACCCTTGATGAGGGGGTTGAGCTTTTCTCACCCCCAATTGTCTGAGTGGGGACTAATTTGCCCAGACAACACATATTATTTCATTTGATTTTGCCAATGATTACGAGCATATTGAGAGTTATCGTTTTCTTATTCTTTAATACCTTTATAGAACCCCAAACATCGTGATGGCCAGGTATCGCCTCCCTCGCGGTACCTTAAATAACTACTATACAGCACATTGGATTGGGGTTTCCCTGCCAGTTTCAAAAAATCTAGGAACGTTCCAGATTCCATAGAGTACTTAAAGTAAATTTCGCCTTGTGCTTATCATAATTTCCTCACCAAATTGACCTCATTTTAGGATGGTCTTCCAAAAAGGAGCGTTTTCCGACGTTTTGAAGGGCGTGGCCCAAACTTTTTTCCGGGGGTAAGCCCCTCCCCCCGATTTCTGCGTCACTAGCTGATAGCACGACCAATTTTTTACAGCTGGCTACGTCACTGGTTACAAGATTATTAGAACTTTGCACTGGACTTGCCCCTGGACCTGCCCTTGGACTTTCTTCTGGATTAACCTCTGTTAATACAAATTTAGAAAACAACTGTCTAGAGTGAATATAGCGAACAATGGGGGGGCATGCATGATCGTATGCACATTAATATTTATACCTCACTTGAATAAACTTTGATATCGTTTGTATGGTGGATGAAACCCTTAACCTGTCTATACACTGGAAGAATTGGATACTCATTAATAACAGAAAAAAAATTATTTTTGGGATACCAACAAAAAAACCTCTTTTCATCGCATAATAATGGATCATATTACACCTTGGAGGAATTCTCAAAGGTGTATGGTGTGTTACTTTCTAAGACGTCATAAGATTAAGAAATAATAAAAATTGAGGCATGCTACTAAAATCACTTAACAACCTATTTTAAAAGCTTGAGCAGATGTTCACCAAAAATATCTAAGAATATATATAGTATGTTGGCAGCAACATTTAAATGATGACATTGTCATTTCTCCGTCATTACAGAGGCCATTACTACTTACTCTTGGATGACAAGTCTTGGTTTTCCAAACCAAGCACTTTAAAACGGTCTTAGGATGTACTTCATCTTCTGAAAGGTGTTGGGCCCTGTATTACAAATAGAAATGTTTGATCATAGGAAGTCCTGCAACATTGCTTGGAAACATGTTACAAAGACTCTTAATCCTTCCTTTAAAAGTATGGTGTTTACCATGGCTTTTTTTATCACCCAATACCTTTCCGTACAAAAAATGGCATACCATCAGCTGGTAGCTTTTTCATATTGCGTTTTATCTCATTTATACCTACGCCAAGGAAAGCCAGTGTCCGTGATAATATGAGGCATGGTCATGTTGTGGCCGAGTTCGTTTTTTGCACAGCCCAATTTTTAGCATTTTGTTTCAGCCAAATATGAAAACATCCGCTTTTTAATTTCTCCTGTATCCGTTTTATAAATTTATTTTCTTTGTTGCAAGACCTGGGGATTTCGAGCACTCTTTTAAAACGTGAAAAAAACCCGTAAACACTCGGAACGATTGCTGCATGTTATTAAGACCCACAATCAAATAAAAGGCAGTAAGGACATCTTTTTTCTAACAAAGCTCTGTTATATTTAACGGAATACCTAAAGAAGCCCGTATGGAAGAAACTGAAAGAATTTAACAATTTCAGAAAAAAATATATGACTTTTTACCGTTTTTGAATTCTTAACTCTCTTTTTCCTTTAAAATATTTTAGTTACTTTTTAACCTTTAGCCCTAATTCAGTTCATTTGTTGATGTAGCCGCAAATGTTTTTATTTTATGTTGCCAATTTGTGCTGGGGTTCCATTGTAACATCCCGAACGAGGATATTCTCTACTATACTACAACAACTACTACTACTACTACTACTACTACTACTACTTCTACTACTACTACTACGACTACTATTACTACTACTTCTACTTCTACTACTACTACGACTACTACTACGACTACTACTACCACTATTACTACTACTACTACTACTACTACTACTACTACTACTACTACTACAACTACTACTACTACTACTACTCCTACTACTACTGCTACTACTACTACTACTACTACTA
>RDPX01000041.1:3144432-3171859 GCA_003991215.1 Morbakka virulenta
ATTGCTGTTATTTTCACACCATCATCTTGGAATACCCTGGACTATGCAGTTTGCTTTCCTACCAGCTGCTGATATTGTTGTCTCAGCTCTGGATGGTTTTCTTCTGCACAAAAAAATGGAAAAATTGAGAAATGGGCAAACCCAACAACAAAGACAACAAATATTCTTTCATTTGATTTTGCCAATGATTACGAGCATATTGAGAGTTATCGTTTTCTTATTCTTTAATACCTTTATAGAACCCCAAACATCGTGATGGCCAGGTATCGCCTCCCTCGCGGTACCTTAAATAACTACTATACAGCACATTGGATTGGGGTTTCCCTGCCAGTTTCAAAAAATCTAGGAACGTTCCAGATTCCATAGAGTACTTAAAGTAAATTTCGCCTTGTGCTTATCATAATTTCCTCACCAAATTGCCCTCATTTTAGGATGGTCTTCCAAAACGGAGCGTTTTCCGACGTTTTGAAGGGCGTGGCTCAAACTTTTTTCCGGGGGTAAGCCCCTCCCCCCGATTTCTGCGTCACTAGCTCATAGCACGACCAATTTTTTACAGCTGGCTACGTCACTGGTTACAAGATTATTAGAACTTTGCACTGGACTTGCCCCTGGACCTGCCCTTGGACTTTCTTCTGGATTAACCTCTGTTAATACAAATTTAGAAAACAACTGTCTAGAGTGAATATAGCGAATAATGGGGGACAGGCATGATCGTATGCACATTAATATTTATACCTCACTTGAGTAAACTTTGATATCGTTTGTATGGTGAATGAAACCCTTAACCTGTCTATACACTGGAAGAATTGGATACTCATTGAAAACAGAAAAAAATTTATTTTTGGGATACCAACAAAAAAACCTCTTTTCATCGCATAATAATGGATCATATTACACCTTGGAGGAATTCTCAAAGGTGTATGGTGTGTTATTTTCTAAGACGTCATAAGATTAAGAAATAATAAAAATTGAGGCATGCTACTAAAATCACTTAACAACCTATTTTAAAAGCTTGAGCAGATGTTCACCAAAATTATCTAAGAATATATATAGTAAGTTGGCAGCAACATGTAAATGATGACATTGTCATTTCTCCGTCATTACAGAGGCCATTACTACTTACGCTTGGATGACAAGTCTTGGTTTTCCAAACCAAGCACTTTAAAACGGTCTCAGGATGTACTTCATCTTCTGAAAGGTGTTGGGCCCTGTATTACAAATAGAAATGTTTGATCATAGGAAGTCCTACAACATTGCTTGGAAACATAATACAAAGACTCTTAATCCTTCCTTTAAAAGTATGGTGTTTACCATGGCTTTTTCTATCGCCCAATACCTTTCCGTACAAAAAATGGCATACCATCAGCTGGTAGCTTTTTCATTTTGCGTTTTATCTCATTTATACCTACGCCAAGGAAAGCCAGTGCCCGTGATAATATGAGGCATGGTCATGTTGTGGCAGAGTTCGTTTTTTGCACAGCCCAATTTTTAGCATTTTGTTTCAGCCAAATATGAAAACATCCGCTTTTTAATTTCTCCTGTTATCCGTTTTATAAATTTATTTTCTTTGTTGCAAGACCTGGGGATTTCGAGCACTCTTAAAACGTGAAAAAAACGGATAAACACTCGGAACGATTGCTGCATGTTATTAAGACCCACAATCAAATAAAAGGCAGTAAGGACATCTTTTTACTAACAAAGCTCTGTTATATTTAACGGAATACCTAAAGAGGCCCGTATGGAAGAAACTGAAAGAATTTAAGAATTTCAGAAAAAAATATATGACTTTTTACCGTTTTTGAATTCTTAACTCTCTTTTTCCTTTAAAATATTTTAATTACTTTTTAACCTTTAGCCCTAATTCAGTTCATTTGTTGATGTAGCCGCAAATGTTTTTATTTTATGTTGCCAATTTGTGCTGGGGTTCCATTGTAACATCCCGTAAGAATATTCTCTACTATACTACTACTACTACTACTACTACTACTACTACTACTACTACTACTACTACTACTACTACTACTACGACTACTACTACTTCTACTACGACTACTACTACTACGACTACTACTACTACTACTACTACTAACAATAATAATGGTGTTAATAACGATGATGATGATGATGATGTTATTTACTAAGATAGCTTCATATGTATTGACAGTTAACGGATCTGGACTGGATAGTGCAGTTGTCAACAACCGCTTGGAAATTGTGCCTTTGTTCACCTGTTGTGGGGATGCCACTTGCTAAAGTGAAGTTGCCATTTTGTTNACTACTACTACTACTACTACTACTACTACTACTACTACTACTATTACTACTACTATTACTACTACTACTACCATCACCACTCCTACTATTACTACTACTACTACTAACAATATTAATGGTGTTAATAACGATGATGATGATGATATTATTTACTAAGATAACTTTATATGTATTGACAGTTAACGGATCTGGACTGGATAGTGCAGTTGTCAACAACCGCTTAGAAAAAGTGCCTTTGTTCACCTGTTGTGGGGATGCCACCTGCTAAAGTGAAGTTGCCATTTTGTTTTGATTATCGGCTTTATATAACTCTTGTGACTACTGGCTGCATTCATCTTTCCTGGTTTATCTCTGGGTGCTAAATACGGTTTTTTACCCATTTATTACTAGTTGACGAGTGACTGCTCGAAAATAATTGGTATCAGAGGCTATTTGTATCTAAATTTCATTGCCCCTTATTTTTTAGAAAAAGGGAATTTATTTATGGTTCTAAGTGTTCATCACACAAAATAACAAGCTGTTTTTGATCCACTCTTTTTTCTCCTCACTGAAAAAATGCCACCAGATTTGTATTATCTTTCATTAGATGGTTATGTTGAGTTGACAATGTGTTGTGACAATGCTCATGTTCTTGGTGCCCTATATAGCCTCCCTCACAAGTCATCTCCCATGTCCTCGTTGTTATCGCTTGTAATTCGATGTGTTTAAGGTCAAGATGGGCTTTGTTGACAAATCGATTATGCTTTGGTCATTTGTAGTAATCCTTAGTGTTCTACCGTGATATTTGGTTATCGCATGATTAAGTGGGACTTTTTGTGTTCTGATAATCTGATTGTTTTTTGTGTTTCTTTAGTGACTTCTAAAGTAGTTGTAGTATGTTATTATAGCATATATTGATTAGGCTAAATAGTAAGGCTTAAGATGATTAATGGAAATGAGCTTCTGTATGTCATAGGAGACTTAATACCTGAGGTAAATGTGTCGAAATCTAAGGATTGATTATGGCAAAAGTATATATGAGCTTCTGTCGGAAGAGACGAGTTTTGTGAGAGGTAAAAGTGAAAATACTGAGGAAAGGTGAAGTAAAGTGAAAAGAAGATCTTTGACACAAACGTAAGTTTTTATGGCAAGTCCAGAGGTAGTCCATACCGTTATGTCAACTGGTGATAAGATACACAGTAGTTGAAGTTATCGAAATGAAATTATAAATATTGAAAAAAGATAGCTGTATAAGGTAACGGTATTTTGATGCAAAGCAGTCTTTTATAAGCCTAATTTTGATATTAAGACAAATGCAATAAAAATTAGTTTGGTTTCAAATCGAACAAATATCCTCCCTTTGAATGTGGAGTTTCACTGGGATCCCATAAACATCCAGGTTGACCCAGAGAAAGGGGAGCCGTCTTGGCCTATGAAAGGTAAAATATTCGTGGCCTGAGAATATGGAGATGCAATAACTAGTGGTATATTTGGTGCTGCTGCTCTGTTGGAGAAAACTGGTGGTGGCTGTGATTGTAATATTCTTTGTGGTCAGTTCAATATTATTTCTAAAGAAAACAAGATAGCATCTCACTGGCGAATGAAAACCCTCATCAATCAATTTAAAGCTGAAGATGATGTTCTTTGATGCAGAGCAAAGTAAAATGGTAGCCCATGCCTACATGGAATTTTAATACAATAATGACGATGTTGTTGTTAATGATAATAATGGTGGTGGTGACGAGGACGAAGAGCAGAAGAAAGAGGATATAAAGATAATAGCATGTTAAACAAACATTTGCAGCGCTCGTGGTAAAGGTGATTTTGATTCGATGTGTAATTTCTTTGATTTGAATTTTTTTATTTGTATATTTTGTACATATCATGCTGTGTTTTAACTTCTCTAAATGTTTTGAATTTCTTCATTCGTTTTACACCAGTACCAAATTTAACAAAAAAGGTTTTAAAATTACGGATTGATTTACAAAAAGTAGTAGACCTGAAATGAATATTAATGAAAAGGATACATGGGCAGAAGGGAAAATAAGCTTGAGGTAAATATGCTGATCGTCGTAAGAGAAAAAAACAAAGCAAAGGTAAAGAAAATGAAGCAAACAAAAGGTAAACTACCATTGGATTACCAGTTCTACTGGAATTTGTTACAGCTCAGCAATTGATTCTTCCTTTGACAAAATAATAAAGGAGTAAAGCAAGCGAAATAATAATAAAATCAAACTGAAATAAAAATTCTCGAGTTGACAAATGCGTCTCTTGGTTCAAAGGAATTCCTTGTTTTTGTTCGAAGCAAGATCTTCATTAGAAAAGAAATGCAAGGGAAAAAAAGTGGCTTTCGTAATCGCTCCCAGAGAACCACAAAGATTTTATAAAATTGGACATTCGGTCAAAAGTCGCGTGGAAATATTGAAGGTAAGGGTTAATAAAAAGGTCGGGAAAAAGGAAGTAGAAAGTTCGTTTGGAGGTAATGAGGATAATGACACCACTTAAACAAGGCAAATGATATTGATAGAGCGTTGTGAGTGAACCTAATGGTAGGAGGTCACACATCTTTACCTGGAATAGCGTCAGGTAAAGGAGATTAAGATGCATTATTTTTAATGCCATTTCCCATCTGATACATGAGAGCGATACTGCGTGCATTGGCTGTTATTTTAGCCACATTTTAAGACTTGGCTTGACAATGCCAGATGGATGTTAAACAGCGTATTACTGCTTTTGAGAATATATACAGTGAAAACCTTTCGGGAACTTCCCTTATTTAGTTATGTTGTCATTCGCATTATTTTTATTTTCATATAAGAACAGAGCTTTGTTTCATCATTTCGCATATGTTTTATGCAAGAAGAAGTGCTTCATATTTTCGTTTCGTGTGTTTTGCTATAACCTTTACGAGATCATTTGCTATATCGACTCCTAGTTTTATTTTTAAAAAATCTTGAAGCTGATTTTTTTACGTGACCATAGGTGATTGAAACCAATTTTCTGTAATTTCCTGCATCTCGCTCAATTTTATTTGGACAAGCATACTGTGAGTATTAGACATAATGACAGTGAATACCATTCAGTGGAACTTTTCCACTGAATGGTATTCAGTGGAAAAGTTCCGCTGAATACCATCCGCTTTTAACGGATGTCGCCGGAAATAGGATGTTGTAATACTACTAATTATGACATATTGTTAGGCACAAAAACTGGAAGTCGTATTCACATTACAGATATAACTTCGCTCTTGGTAAGCAAAATAAACAGGAGTGGCAAGATTCGAAAATATTGCAACGAATTGAGATTTCTGTCAATGGGCAGAAAGCCATCTATTGGGCTCTGTAATTTGCTGTTTCTCGCGTGTTTGGGGTAATGATGCTATAATTTTTTTATTTTTTTGTTTTTAGGTGTCGATTTACCAAACGAGGCAATGGTAATAGGCACTAAAGGAAAAGCAATAGTTAAAAATCCATTTTGGGCAGCAACAGAGTTGGAATTCAATGGAGAGATAACAAAATATGACTTACCAGAGCTCAAATTTCCTTCACATTTTGCGAATAGTGCTAATCTTCGGTAAGATATGTTAGAACTATTTAAATGAATCCAGCTATTATGGTTGTCTTTGACCTTTCCACAGCATAAAGAATGTATCACGCTATAATCTATTCCTCGTGTGAGTCTGAGGGCATTCTTATCGGGTATTGTAAGGTATCAATGCCTCTGCACCCTGTGAATTAACACGTGTTACCCACTGAAGGAAAATGAATGATAAGTGACACTGTTGAGATGTAAAAATTTTATCTCCCAACTGCTTTGCGAAGTGTTTGCTTTTCTCTTTACACACAAAGACTACACGAGTCGAGCCCGAAAGCTAAGTTACAAGGCTGCAAAAATAAGAACTCTTAAACTAGTGAAAAATAGTTGCGTTGAAAAATATGTTAAAGATGTCCTGTAATTTCAGCTGCAAAGTAGTTTGGAGTATTATCTAGCGTTTGATTTAGTGCCCCAGGCATTGTCATGGTTCCAACATACCACTGCTTTGCTTGAAGATATAGAATCATTTTTCAGAACAGGAGCAACTGATATTGAAGCAAGAGCCTGTTTAGGGTCCGCAGACCCTCTAGCACAAAAAAGTGGGGGCGTCTTTTCAGATTGCACTTTAGATTCCTCTTAAAGGAGAGAAAAAACCTCAGAAAAAAGGCAAAAATTGGTAGTGAACCTGATTGTGAACTATACGTAGAAGGAAAGAAGACTAATTTTTTGTAAATTATTATTACATTTTTAGAGCAAGTTAGTTAAACGGTTTGCCTATCACGTGATTAATATACAATGTACCTTGAAAACAGTGAAGCTTGGTGTTGCCAAACAGCGCAACAAAGAATGAGAACATCATAAAATACACATTTCTTAAATTAAACATGTTTTGTCTTTTGACCACAGCCACGTTTATGGGATAGAGAGGAAACTTATGAATAAAAAAGACTAAAGGTAAAAGGAGAAAACCTATTAACCCTATAAATCCCACGGGACGTATATATACGTCACAGCAAATATGTCGTGGTGCCATGGGACGTATATATACGTTACAATGACAATTTTAGGCTCCCATTTTAGAATAATCCCGCCATTCTGTGGCTCCCAAGAAGAAATACATTTTCAAACAATGTAACTATATTCTTTCCCAATGGTTCTTTTACAAGAGAATATACAAAAATGAAATTCTACAAAGCATATTCATAGTTTATTAGTGTAATGTATCTCAAAAAACATGGTGCAGCACACAGCCCAGGATCAGTAACACATTGTTCACAATGATAACGTGATTCTCTTCGTACGTTGTTTTTGTAGCACACAATGCACCGCTTCTGCTTTTTTTCTATTTTTGCGGTGGCAGGAATCAAAGTTGGAAAATGACAACCTTTCAGCCGATCAAACTCTGCACGAGGGTCAGGAGATATACTTGCATCTTCGGGCATCTGGCGAACAACTTCCAACTTGAATTTCATGAAGTTCTGTTTCTTCCCTTCCTCAACTTTGTCATATATAGCAATTGCATTGTAAACTGCCTCTTCCAAGAAGTGGAAACAATTCTTAATATATCACATAACTTTTACGTGTGCAAGAATGATTACCAATCATTGCGTCATTCTTGTCAACTCCACCCATTTTTTTATTATAATCATGAATAACAGTTGGTTTCTGGATTTGATCGTTACGACGATTGCGTGTGTTGACATTCACTGAGTCTACTTTATGCATTGTTGAAAGCATATATATCTCTTTCTTATATTGGTATCGTACTGCAAGCATGTTTTCTTTCCTCCGGAAAGCAAACTCCCCTCTTTGGAGCTTTTCCTGTTTGAAGGAGATTGGCAGCTTCAATCTGTTCTTTCTGGCAGTTCCAACAGCACAAGTTTTGTTCTCGTAAAGGCATTGGAGTAGTGTTCACTTATGTACCAGTTATCTATTCACAGCTTGTAGCCCAAACCGAGAAGATCGTTGGCTAAGTTAGCAACAGTTAGACCAGTTTTTCCAATCCTTTTCTCTAAGGCACCTTGTTCGTCATCACCAGCAGCAGTTTTACCAATATACACAAATGAATTCCAGAGATAGCCCGAATCTTCGCAAAGACTAAACAACTTAATTCCAAACTTGGCTCTTTTACTTGGTATGTATTGCTTGAAAGATAACCTTCCATTTCAAAGTAAAAGTTATTCATCTACAGAAATACTCTCCGCAGGGAGGTAAGTTGTCTTGAAACGATCAACTAAAAATTCCACCACATATCTCACTTTGTACCGCTTATCTCGGTTTGGATCATTTCAATCATGATTAGATTTATCTGCAAAAGTGTAGAAACTCCAATACCTTTTAAAATCTATTCCGTGGCATGACCTGTTTGAAGATTGAAGTTTGCACAAGAGGATCCGTGCTCCAATATTGATGGACTTTTGGCTTTTGAATGAAATCTGTCAGTAAATACAAAGCAAGGAAATATCTTATCTCCTTAGCTGTAGTTTCTTTCCACTCCCGCAATGTTGCACTATCTGGATTAACTTCAATATATTGATTGGCATTCGAACGTTCGAACTTAGAATTCAGAATATAAAATATTACAGGAGCCCAGAGATAAGGCAAAAGAGTTCTTTTCAGTGCCCAAAGTCAAGAAACAAATTAGTTATCCATGACGTATATATACGTCCGAAGGGTATTGAGCATAGTTTTGTATATATACGTCACGTGGGAACTCCGACTGAATCGAGGTGGGAGTCTGTTATGGTAGACAAATCATGATGTCGGGACTCAAAAGGTTAATAAGAAAGTAACCTCTGCACTTAGGGTGAAAGAAGTTTTANCGCTGCTACTTCATTCACAACATGATGTTGGTCTTCATCAGAAGAGCTTTCAGACTCTGAATGCTCAAAATCAGAATCTGATAAATGAGAATCATCGTCTGCAAGTACATAAGAAAGAGCATCCGCTGTCGAAATGCTTGTTTTTGCGGTTTCTATTTCACAAAAAACCCACTATATATCTCAGTGTTTCTTTCAAAACATGTGCTAGAATAAATTTTCGAATCCGCATTCGAACGCTCGAACTTAGAATTCAGAATATAAAATATTACAGGAGCCCAGAAATAAGGCAAAAGAGTTCTTTTCAGTGCCCAAAGTCAAGAAACAAATTAGTTATCCATGACGTATATATACGTCCGAAGGGTATTGAGCATAGTTTTGTATATATACGTCACGTGGGAACTCCGACTGAATCGAGGTGGGAGTCTGTTATGGTAGAGAAATCATGATGTCGGGACTCAAAGAGTTAATAAGAAAGTAACCTCTGCACTTAGGGTGAAAGAAGTTTTAAAAATAAAAACAACAAACAACTTTATTGACCTGGTTTGGATTTAGTGTTCACGAGACATGACAATAAAAACCCTCCAATTACTCTAGAAATAGTTGTATTTCCGAATAGTTCATGTACAATACTGGTAGTGGCTTCAGTTTGGAAAAGGAGCATTAACTACAACAGGTAGTGATCATCAGAGTGAGATCAATCCTCCACGCAATCTCAACAGCAAGATAAGAAGAGCCGACAGAATTATCAGCTAGAATAGGACACAGTCTCGTGTTTCATGGTTTTCGTTAAGATTCTTCTCGGTAAGGGTAAACCAGGACTTGGCTCTAAGGCCATTTCTCCTTATTCTGGTGTATAGAATTTATCCGGCTGGTAAGGTGATGAAAACGTTTGTTTGCAAACATTTTTCAATAACAGCAGAGAGCAAAGGGAAGCTTGAGTATCAACCAAGACAGTGGGAAGACGTATTAAACAACAGAGATCTAAAAGTCAGTACTACAGAAACAAAAGTCATTGGGGTATGTAAAGTTAAGAAATAAGGGAACCAATACTTTGTACGTAAGCAGTAAACCACTGAAAAGCGCATAAAGTTCGAGTACTACTCTTATTTAGCGACCCAATATTCCACGACGAAAAGAGATTTAGGTCGAGTGACTTACTAGTTTTACTTAGGTTGGATACCAGCAGTTGAGAAAACGAGGACAAGGAAAGAATAAACGTTGTTTGGCAAAATAGCGGGACGTCAGTGAAGTAGTATGCGGTAAGAGAATAGCCAGGAGGATGAAGCACAAGATATGAAAGTCCAAGGTAAGACCTTTACTAATGCACTTGGCACAGCCATGGCATTTAAGAAAGAACAGAACATGCTGGAGATAGTTGTAAAGGTGACTCTGTGGAATAGCAGTCACATCAACTCTGAAAATAAAGAAAATAAAGAGTGCAGAAGTAACATGCATTAGCATTATTGTGAAACATATGAGACAAAATTGCGGTCGATAGGGTATGCCCTGGCAGAAATAACACCAAACTCTCTAAAAACAGGTTATTAGTTACCTATAAGGAGTGAAAAGGCCACCATGATAAAGAGAGGTTGTTGCAAGGTATGGAGTTAACAGTAGTGATGAAGGAGAAGACTGGAGACAAAATTCGTGCGGCTGACCAATTATATTAAAATAATAAGAAAAGTAACGAAAAGTTGTTGAAAAACAAGTGAAAGGAGAAGAAAAGGAGTATGATATAGGTTTATTTTTAATATCTCATCGCCATAGTTGTTTTGAACACCATAAGCTTGTGCTTAGATCGGTTTTGACCTACCAGCCAGGCCATCAGGAGCGCATGTGGGCAAAAAAGGACTTTAAAAACAACGGACGGCACGCGCTCTTTGTGGTTTCAAAGCTGGAAGTGTCGAAAACGTGTGGTAACTTTTGACATTTTACGATCAATGTGTGCTGCCGACCTGGTACTGCTGTCTTATTTATCTTTGTTATTTTTTACTTTGTTATTTATCTTTTTTACGTTGTTATTTCTCTTTGTTATTTTCTTAGTTACTTTCTTATGTTTATTTCCTTTACTAGGACATAGATCGTCGACAAGACTCCTCCTGCCGTCTCGGACCTAAGCTAGCCTCTGAAGCTGCCTCAAGGAGTAGCCCAACGCCTATTGATCACATTCCAGACCCTGTCTCCAAGTATTTCTTGTGTGGCTTCTGTTCCTTTTTCCCTGGAAAATCCATCAGAAGGTCTGCCTTGTAATATTGGCTGGCGTACGGACTGTCCATCTCCAGTGGCGCTTTCTCTCGATCTTAACACTTGCTGGGTGCTCTTTTGTTTACTCCCACAGTTCCTCTTTGCTGGTTGTGTAGAGCCACCGTATGCAAAGTATTTTCCTTAGGAAGTTGTTTATAGATGTCCGAATTTTAACGTTGGTGTTAAGGAGCCCGATCTTGGTGTTGACTGACAGGTCTCTGGAGGTCCCAAAATGCCTGAGCTGGGTGAAGGGTGACCAAACTTTGCTGATTATGGCTCTAACACCAGCGTCTGTTCCTCCTTGCGTGTCGACGATGCTGCCATGGTAGGTAAAGTTGTTCATCTGTTACAGCTCTTCTCCTTCCAGCGTGATGGGAGTTGTGGTGGTTGCATTCACTTTCAACACTTTTGTCCTTTCACATTGAATACCCAGAGAGAGCACGNTTTTATTTTTAATATCTCATCGCCATAGTTGTTTTGAACACCATAAGCTTGTGCTTAGATCGGTTTTGACCTACCAGCCAGGCCATCAGGAGCGCATGTGGGCAAAAAAGGACTTTAAAAACAACGGACGGCACGCGCTCTTTGTGGTTTCAAAGCTGGAAGTGTCGAAAACGTGTGGTAACTTTTGACATTTTACGATCAATGTGTGCTGCAGACCTGGTACTGCTGTCTTATTTATCTTTGTTATTTAACTTTCTTATGTTTATTTCCTTTACTAGGACATAGATCGTCGACAAGACTCCTCCTGCCGTCTCGGACCTAAGCTAGCCTCTGAAGCTGCCTCAAGGAGTAGCCCAACGCCTATTGATCACATTCCAGACCCTGTCTCCAAGTATTTCTTGTGTGGCTTCTGTTCCTTTTTCCCTGGAAAATCCATCAGAAGGTCTGCCTTGTAATATTGGCTGGCGTACGGACTGTCCATCTCCAGTGGCGCTTTCTCTCGATCTTAACACTTGCTGGGTGCTCTTTTGTTTACTCCCACAGTTCCTCTTTGCTGGTTGTGTAGAGCCACCGTATGCAAAGTATTTTCCTTAGGAAGTTGTTTATAGATGTCCGAATTTTAACGTTGGTGTTAAGGAGCCCGATCTTGGTGTTGACTGACAGGTCTCTGGAGGTCCCAAAATGCCTGAGCTGGGTGAAGGGTGACCAAACTTTGCTGATTATGGCTCTAACACCAGCGTCTGTTCCTCCTTGCGTGTCGACGATGCTGCCATGGTAGGTAAAGTTGTTCATCTGTTACAGCTCTTCGCCTTCCAGCGTGATGGGAGTTGTGGTGGTTGCATTCACTTTCAACACTTTTGTCCTTTCACATTGAATACCCAGAGAGAGCACGGCTACTGGCTACGATGCTGCTTTTTTTCTGCATCTAGCCCTGTGTGTACGCCAATAGAGCAAGATGATCTGCAAAGCCTAAATAATCCAAGTGTGACCAGAGAGTTAGTAAGGCCGATTTTTCTGTGTAGTCAATGGCCAACAGAAACAGCAAACACTATCAAGACCTAAAGCACCTGTGAGCTATTGACCATGAACTACTATTTAGGTTAGACTCTGGTAGGAGTTTATGATATATTAAAGCGCTTTGCTAGCACATCATAATGTCTCGACAATTTCCAGAGAGTGTCACTATCTATATGGTCAACAATTTCTTACAGTAAAGGAAGTTAATGTAGAGAATAATATTCCACTCTAGTGACTATTCCAGGATGATTCACAGTGTAGCAGTTTATTCAGTGGGGGATCTGCTCTTTCGGACACCAGCTTATTGATCTTTAAGGTGGGGGTCAACAAGATCTCACATTTTGTTCTGTGGGATCCTGCTGAACCCTTTTCTAGAACGAACAGGGCTGTAACCCTTCCTTAGTTTGCGCAGTTTCAAAAGTTGCCATTTGGGGGAGGGATTTTGATGAGGTACCCTACCTTTCACTCAGGGGGAAATTCTTCTTGTTACCATATCTTTTTGGAGAGGAGGTAGACCTCCGCCGTCGTTTCCGGGTCTTTCAGTGCCCTTGCAGTCAAGTCTTGTTGCCTTACGAGACTAAATCTTCTTCCATTGGCTCCTGTAGAACCTGGAACTTGTCGGTAACTGTCAGTCGATATTCTCCAAGTATCCTTTGGTTCTTTAAGAGTTCAATGTGGGACCTCTGTTGTTCTGTCTCTCTGTTCTGGCTGCTCTTGAGTTTCAGCTTCAGCCTGGCTAGCAGGAAATGGTATTTTAAAGCAACAAGAGCACCCTTTTAAACTTGCACGTTCTAGAATTATATTAGGAACTTCTTCGAGATCTACACCTGGTCTGTCTAGCTCTAGGTTTTCCCATCAAGAGGTGCCCAAGTTTTATTAGATTTTCTGTTGGTAAGGGAGACTGTTCCACCAATCCCGAGGTTGCTTCTGACGGATATATGCCCCAGTCTCTCTCCCTTGCCATCGATCTGGCTCAGTCCATGTGGTCTAATGCCCATGATGTAGCTGTGTCTGTCGTTTCCCACGACTGCATTCAGATCTCCCCTTGACGATTTATAATTCTCTTGCTAAGCATACTGTGATAATTGTTACCAGGGAAATACTTAGTGAATTCGTGTTCCTTTTTCTTGTACACATGCTTCTGTGACAGTTTCGTTTCAGTCTTTTAAGAGAAAGAATATTTCCCTTCATCATCATTGCCGTTGGTTGGCGCATAACAACGGTTGTTAAGTTTCCAACTTCTTTGTGAAGGAGGCTGTGTTGATGCGTGGTCATCGGGCCGCCCTTCCATTGAATGTTCTCTGAGCAGTATTTGACCCCGCAATGGTGATGATGGCCTTGATAGAAAGGATGGTAATTGATTAGGAGGCTAACCGATGTCTCCTGCTTTTACTACACCTGATCATACATCTTCTGGCTTAAGATCCACCTTGTCCCAGGACCACGATGTTTGTTGAATTTCTTGTTGGTGTCTTTGTAACGAAATGGGTTTTTTACCAGAAAGGGACTGATAACCCCTCGCCGAACCCTCCGCCTTTTGCACTTTGGTTGGGCCAACCAGTGGAGCTTATTTAACAGCCCCAACAAATTTGTTACAAAATGATTTCAAATATACATTTTTTTGTTATATTATAGTAGAAGCAATTGTTGTTGACCTTTTGTATCATGTGTTATTTCGCGAAAACTTTTTTTATTCGTAGATATGAAGCAGAGCATGTTCGGCAATGTATTCTGGATGGTAAACTAGAAAGTGATTTGATGAATCATGCAACGAGTCGCAGAATTTTGAAATACATAGACATCATTCAAGTACAATTAGATAAAGAAGCTGAATAAACTATTATATTTTTTGCCTGAGTATATAAGATAAGCTGAAAGTACAAATACTCCCTGAACAGTAATTAAACGTGTTCAAGTTCAACCTCTTATCTGCGATTAAGCCCATTTACTATTTCTATCGTAATTATAACCACCAGCTTTGACGAAGTTACGTACATATATCAACACCTTTTTTTTATCACCAGCTTAAACACAGCACCACAGCTATCTACATTACAACCAGCATAAACGTTACATCGCCATTTTCCAATGCCTCTATTTATAAACTGTAAGCTATCTATTTTGTATTAATCACCATTGACAGCGACTGGTAGGAGAACCTGACGGAAACTGAAGTATTCGATTTTCAGGCGTGCAACGAAAATACCAAACAATTACACAATCTTGCTGAAGAAATGGTATGTAGTAGCGAGTATTGCCCAGGTGACAGTTAAACCAGATGCTTATTAAAGAAACAAGGCTAGACATTTTGTAATTATTTAATGTAATTTCATCTTGACATTCTCCTATGGTAACAGACCAGATATGTTTTGTAATAGAGTCAAAATGTAAGATTTCAACAAACCGTATAATTTTTCCTCGCATAGGCATTGCACGCAAAAATTTATTTCATTTACATGCCCAGGAGAGTTGTAACTTTTTTTGTGAATAAAAATTATGAGTAATCATCGGTTATCTTTGCTTTCAACCTGGAGATCCCGAAGTGTTCTCGTGCGGTCGGTATTTAGGGTGAGCTATTTTTTCAATTATTTTATGCGATAAAACAAATAATTTATGCAAAATCTGTCCCGAAAGGGGTAAATATTGATATTTCTTTTAATACAACTTTTAATTGGAAATTATCACAATCGAATTAAGAAAACACATTATGTGTTTATAAAATACACAAAATGTTAACTGTTCAGTTTCATTTGTTTCATTGATTTCATTTATTTACTTTATTTTTTATGGCTTATGGTTACAGTAGCTCAAACATTTATGGGACATGTAGTTGACTAAATTTTGGTGCTGAATACTAAGTACTAAAATAGTAAATCCATGCAAATAATATTTGGATAATCGTTCAAACTTTTAATCTTGCCCAAAATAAGTGAGAAATCCAACTATTTCAGTTTGACAACACCGCAGTGATAACTTTATTTTGACCTTCTTTAATTATTTAAGAAAAGCTAATAATGTTGGCGCCTGCTATCTTAAGAGGTGACAGAAAAGCTGACCAAAGTCAGTTTTCTTTAATTGCTAAGAGTTGCGTTTTTTGCTAGTAAGTTTGCAAGCTGTCAAGGCGCTTAGCAGTATTTTTAGTCTTATAGTATCAGCATAATGTAAAAGCTACTTCTTTTAGCTCCAGGATTAATATGAAGACACAGAAAAATCTCTTGTTATGCAATAAATAACGAAGTGTGTGCTGCTGCGTGTAAAGAAAAGCATTTTAAAGATCAGTCGATAGTATGGAAGTTACGTAGTTAAAATGGGAAGGTACAAACATTGGTTTTCGATTCTATTCACACTGTATTGTAGCTAAATACTGAATATGCGGTTTTTTGCTGGCTTTTGTGTTGGTATTTTGTCTGCCTTTAGTGGGGTTTTTATGTCGGTTTGTTGTGGGGTTTTTTCATGACTGCTTTTCTTTTCACCTCATGGGTTATTTCATTACCTTTTGGAATATTTTCCAACTTGTATAATCCAACGATCTTAGAGAACATTTACCGAATCATTTCTTACGTATTATCTAAGACGACAAAAAATGAGGACAATATTAATAGATCGATCTCGCTAATTCGTTTAAATCAATCAGAGTTTATACTTACAGTTACAGTAGGCATTGGAAAACAACCAAATAAAATAAAAAATATGCATCGATGCAAAAGGAAGTGGAAAATAACCGCTTCTGATTTCCATAGATTGCAGCCTTCATCTTGGATATACAATAAGTATAATTTCATTGGTTGTTATATAACTTAAAGTAGTTATTTCGCTTTTTACCTTTAGGGACATCGAAGACTCGCATGATTATTAATAGCAGTATTAACATAAGACCAGATATAGTGCTTACTAAATTCCTTGCATTCTTTTAAATATCGTGTTGCTTGACTTGTGGAGGATAACGAGATGTTCAAATGTAAAAAAGTGAAATACTGATCCCATGAAAAATAACAGAGCAGCCAAAAGTTGAGTTCTTCGTTTGTCTGGAAGTAACACATGGTTTTCTTTTTTTCTCCAATACTTCGTTTGTAAGAATGCTCAGCTAGTTGATGGTCAAACTGAGCTTAAACTGAATTTAAACTTTTTTTTTATTGACAGACTATTTGTTAAAGACTACTTAACCAAGAAAAATGAGTTAAATTAAACAGTGAGTTATTGTAGATATGGGTGGCTTTAGGAGCCCTCGTCGAGATACAAAGTGGACCTCGCGAACACGAAGCCAGTCAGCTCATCTTCCCAGAGTGGCACCCGAAGATCCCTAAACGGCCGTCATTCCCCGCGTGGCATCCAACCAGCCAGTGCTCAACATGAAAATTCTTTTCTCTACATTTTAAGTACTTGTGAATCTCTTACGTACACACTGATCGAATGAGATTTTTAAAGTTGTTTCTAGGCTGGAGATACCCAGGTATGTATCTTCATCAGATATTTTTCAGATATTTTCCACACCAGGGGTCAAAGAGTCAACGTGAATGTGGTACCGATGATTTCGAAGACATTCGTCGGAACGGTAGTTGTCCGGTTTGCCCTTCTCCAACGTGAAGGCTATCTTTTAGGAGCTAAACAGTTGGTACATCATTACTGCAAAGTATTCTATACTTGCATGTTTTGGAACAGAGCAATAAAAGTGCTGGCATGAAAGATCTCTAATCTTGGAATTTCTAAGCCTGGAATTTCATAAGGTAATATATTAGTTCAAAAGAACAAAGCAAGCAAAAATGTCATACATCTCCTTGTTTCATTGATTAAAGCATATCATATTAGAAATGTCTAATACTACTCTATATGTATGTATATGCATATCCATAAAAGGATATAAAATGTATATAATATACTTTTTATATCTTTTTACTGGTACTTGAGTTTTTAAACAACCCATTGTTTTTTCAAATATTTGAAAATTTGTTTTGAATTAATTTCCCGAATATTTATTTTTGAAAGGTCCTTTGGCGCATTTTTATTATTAAGCTGGGGCATTGGCTGAAACTTAGTATGGATTACTCGTTTCATAATGGAGAAGTAAGACGACTCCTTCCTTCCACTGGTCTGGATGGTCACCTTGGGCAAGTGACAGTACATCCTTAGCCTCCCCCGTCAGGGATACGGCATCGGAAGTTCTGTTTGTCAATCCGGCAACGTTTCTGGCATCGGCAGTTGTGTACGTATACCCGGCAGCACTTCTGGTACTGGCAGACTTATCGCTCAACTGAAAGGTATTTCTGGCTCACTTGCAACAGATTCTTCTAGTAGCCGTCTTAGCTTGCTATGTCGCTGATTTACTGGGAATATCCTGCCTAGGAGTGGTGCTGTTCCCCAAGTACTGTCGTCATCTGAGGGGCAGCCTTACTGACTAAATGTTTATTCTATGATGATTAATAGTAATGATGCAGATAATACTACTGCAAACTGAAGTGATGTGCCTAGGACCAGAGTGACTTCATTGTCGATGACATCTAGCTGAAGAACGTGGAATGCTTCAAGTATCTTGGTAGCTTTGTAAAATAAGCTTGTAATTTGAAAGCAGATATCACGGCTCGTATTCAAGCAACATCACACGCCTTTTACAGTCTCAAGCAACGTGTCTTCGACAACCACGACCTATCAACCAACACCAAAATCAGTGTTTATAAGCAGTGTTTGTTGGCGATTTTCTCATACGGTAGTGAAACCTGGACTCTCTATTCACACGAGATTAAGCACTTACATGCAATTCAGCAAAGAGACGTGCGTTCGATTTTGAAAATCTGTTGGTTTGAGTTCGTATCTAATGAAGAAGTACTCGCAAAGTCGGACGTTGTAGATATCGAAGTCTTGCTTGCGGTGGCTTGGACATGTTTCTCGTATAGAAGAAAATGGAACTTGTAAACGGTTATTGTATGGTGAACTTTCAGATGGTTTTCGACGAATTGGTCGTCCCAAGCTCCGTTTTTAAGGACAACTGTAAAAGCATCTTGAAAGCTGGGAATGTTTTGCACAACTGGAATGATACGGTGAAAGATCGTGTTGAATGGCGGTCGACGATTAAAACTGTTCCGAATAAATTGAACCTCTCAAGGAAAGAAAATTATGGACGTGCCAGAGAGCCGACGAAAAGATAGAATATAAATATACTTTTTTTTATTTTGTCAAGTATTATACTCGATCACGAGTGCAGGCGCATGTATGTGTATATTATTTAAGCTAAATGCAAATTTTTTTTGCTGCTGTCTTTCCTTATACTTTAGTATCAAATACCGGCTTGTTAACAACCCAGGAGTTATTTAAATGTATAAAATGTTTCTATTTTTCTGTGATAGCATTTGTTACTCTATACCTGTAGATGAAGAAACGCAAAATGCTGATATCCAAAAAGGGGTTGTTCAAAAAGTGTTTTGATGATCAAGGAAGAGGTGAGGTTACATCAATGCCCCTTACATAACTCATGGAAACATTTTAAGTGACACGTTCATACAACAGGTACAACACTTTATCTTTTTGAAGACGTTTGTTTGGTAAAAGCATTGTGTAATTTGTACAATGGATATATAATCAACCAAAAAATGAAATTTTATTAATTTTGCAATATATTTCGAACTTAATACTTCGCCTTCAGGCTACAAAGTAAAAATACAAAAACAGTAAAACTGCTGAATACAATATTTTCCATCACATATCAACATCTATCTACAGTATACACAGCTATAACGAAATGTAACACAGTGAATTCAAATCTTCAATCTTTTTTAACAAACTATGATAACTGAGACTCCTCCCTTGAAGGACCTTATTGACTAGTTAAATTTTTATGACTAATTAGCGGCTTTTGTTCTCATCCTTTGTATTTAATGTTGGTTTTATTTCCCGAATGAGCAATGCCTCTAATGTCATTAACTTGTATTCCGACTTGTCGACTTTGCTATCATTTCTGCATGATTGATTGATAGCTCCACATTATACGTTTTAAAATGCTGTCCCACTGCTTTGTACTTATGCTCTTTTACACGGGTTTGCAGATGTCGGATAGTTTGCCCTACATAACACGATAGGCATCGCGAACACGCAATTTTATATACTTAACCTCTTTGCATAGCTTTTTCTACGGGTACTTTTAATGATGGTAGAACTGTTTTGATTTTCTTAATCGTAGAGACAATTTTGCATGGTGCCTCAATGCGTTTCAACGAGCGTTCAAATTTCTCGGTCACTTTCCCTCGATATTGAAGAAAAATAAGTTTTTCCCTGTTTTATCATCATTACCTTTTTCTTCTGTCGGTGATTTCATTTAATAGATTTTGTCCAGAGTCTTTTCAATAATTTCATCATAAAATGATGAGGAGTATTGGTTGTTCTCCAGGAGGCTTTTTGCTTTGACGAGGCTTGGGTGAAAGTTCTCTCATGTACTGCATGCATAGTGAATCCTGTACACAAGACCGGTGAATACAGAGTGTTTATACCTTATAGGAGTTAGTGAGTGGAAGTTCACGGTCAGCCCTGTATCCGTAGCTTTCCTGTATCACATTGATGTTAAGTGTTCTCGTTTGTGTATGATTCGCATGTCAAGAAATGGGATACTGCCATTTTGCTCTTTTGCCATGGAAAATTTTAGGTTGGGGTGGTAGTTGTTGGTCTCCACAAGTTTGTCCTCAATTTTTTCTCTGCTAATTTCTCTAATGATATCATTCGTGTACCGGGAATATAGTTTTGCTTCGCCCTTTATATTTATGTCGAACTTACCGAGCCAACCATTAGCTAGATTTGGAGCCGGTGGGCTTCCCATCGCCAATCCATCCTTTTGTCTGAAGTAACCATCATGCATGAAAAGTAGCACATCACAACTGCTGATGCGTGCCAGTTGAAATAAGGTTTCCATCAATACCGGGGGCTTTTTGTAGTCATTAGAGTATAAAAAATCCACATATTAAGCTATTGCCTCCTCAACCGGAACGTTAGTGTAAAGTGCAGGATATTAATCGGATATTAATGCAAGGATTGGTAATGATTCCATCTGTCATTGTCCAATTCTGGAAAAATGTAATGCTGGCTTGTATAAGGATATTAATTGTCCCTAAAATATTTCACTGTAAGAAGAAGTCAGATTATTTTTGTAAAAAACAACCATTCAAAAAACCCTAAGGAACCCCATCATTCATAATATTTTCTTCCAGTCTTTACGGAGAAATCAGGTTAATTGTGAGCTACATGGCATAATGAATGGTTTTTTCTAAGAGCATTCATTTTTTACGGATATGCAAGTATACCATATGGGTCAAATTATAATGTGTTCTTACTCACTTTTCAATTTAATTTTCCATCCCAGCATTTACAAAATAAAATTATAAATTTTGCTACATAAAGGACTTTTGAAAATAAAATATCAACTTTCAAATGAAGAAATTTGAAAAAATGTGCAATTCAGAGCCACGAGTTACTATCAGGCATGATTAACGGTCTTGATACAAATTCTCTTCAAACTCTATCGTAACTACAAGTGAAAAAGCTGATGAAAATGCTGCTTTGCGTATAGTCTGAATACTGTCCTTAGATTAATAATTAATCGTTAAAATCGCTATATAAAATTTCAATTATGGAGAGATCTGTTGAGACACAACGACTTAACATAACAAATAAAGATACCTGGATTGTCATTACTGAACTAATATTTTTCAACGAAAGCGTTGGAAATTATGTATAACTGTGCAAGTAAACCTAGAGCTGTCTGAGAGGTATTCAGACTAGATAATTACTATCAAATGGCTAAACCTACTTTAATCTGGAAAATGCCACATCGGTAGTTGACAGAATTCTGCACAATAATTTTTGGCAGTAAGACCAACAATAGTACAACAAAAGTACATAAAAACTCGACATATTCTACCAGATGATATTACTTAGTTCATTTTCGCTATTTATATTAGATAATGAAAATGCATTCGATTATACGAAGAATGGAGTGTGCAAAGGCATTTACGAGATAGATTCGGAGCAATTCAAACATAAATATTCCAAAAAGATATAAATTCATACAACATGCCTGACACCAATAAATTTTACATTATTTGGCTTGTTAATTTTTTGCCTAATTTCAAATATCGTTTGTCTTTTTGAAAATAAAGGCTCACCCAGTTATGCTAAGTCTTATAAAGAGCTTTTCCTGACACTAACGTAATCAATGTCATTTGATTCCTATAATAATCAACTAATAAACCAAGATCACCGCCTGGAAAGCAGGTTCCAAAGGTAAAATTGAATTCTACAAGTACACGGGTAGAGCAACGTAGTGGCTAAGTTGAGTATTTGCTTGATTACTTTAGTGAAATAAGAGTAATTTTCAGGAAAAAGAGAGGGTCTATATTTTTACCAGCTCCACCTCGAGCCTCTTATGTGTCTTCTACCGGTTCCAAGCTCGGGTAAAGGAAGAGGTTTAGCGTGGGGCTGACAACCCTGTCTCGTAGAAAAGTGTCTATCACAGAAACCAATAGAATTTTAACTCATGGTAAGGCGAAAGAAGCATGCCAGGAGACTGGACAGATGATAGGTGACAACCAAATCTAACAGGGAGCTGTCAGTCAGACGGTGGGTCCACTGAAGTCGAAAATAAGGTAAAGTGTGGCATGTTGGAATGTTCGGACATTGTATCAGACAGCAAAGCTGGCCC
Source organism: Morbakka virulenta (assembly GCA_003991215.1). Classification (NCBI taxonomy): domain Eukaryota; kingdom Metazoa; phylum Cnidaria; class Cubozoa; order Carybdeida; family Carukiidae; genus Morbakka; species Morbakka virulenta. Next base: position 3,166,423 of record RDPX01000041.1, read on the forward strand.
AGGTAGTGAAAGAGTTCGATGCATATGGGTTAGAATTTTTGGGATTTAGTGAAGCAACATGGACAAGAGATGGGAAAAGAAAGCTAGCATCTGATCACACAACACTGTACTTAGGAAGATCAAACAGGGAGCACACAGAGGGAGTTGCCATGGTCGTTAGCAGCAAGATGGAAAGACCTTGTTAGTGTGGAAGGTAATGGGACCTCGACGGATGAAACCCAGATTCAACTCTAAATATACCAAGCTAAGTGTAATAGTGTGCTTTAACCCAATTGAAGATGTGGAGGAGAATGAGAAAGACATTTTCTACAGACAACTTCAAGCTACAACAGGTAAAGTCAAGTTGCATGACACGTCATTGGAAACATGAATGCAAAAGTTGGCGATGTGAACAGAGGAAGATAACGTTTCTTGGGAAGACAGGGTTGTGGAGATATCAACAACAATGCAGAACGTATATGTGACTTGTTAAGAAAATGACCTGGTCAAAGGAAGAACAGTATTCCAACACCGAGGAATTCATGGGATAAAGTAGAGACATCACCAGATGAAACAATCAAGAACCAGATCCACTTCATCCTGCTTAACAAAAAATGGTGAAGTTCACTAAAGAACATGAGAGTTTGCAGAGGAGCTGACGTTACCAGTGATCACAACCTTCTTGTGACAAGTGTTAGTCTTCAGTTGTGCAAAGACAAGAAAGGGACAGGAGAGAGGGAAACGGCTTGACTCTAAAACTAAAGGAGTAAACCACCAGACAAACCTTGAGGAGGCTAGGAACCGGTTCAGAATACTAGGGAAAGAACAAGAGATGAACATTAACCAGTAACAGGTTCAATCAAGCCCTTAGAGAAACCGGGGGGAAAGTTATAAAATTCGAAAAAAAGGAAGAAGAAGTGGATCTGGCCAAATCATTTTTTGCCAAAACATGGCGAACGGAAAGAGAGAGAGCATTGTAATAAGAATATTCCTGTATATTCCTGTAAACTATCAGCAACAAACTAGAAGTCTTTCAGAACATATGTCTCAGAAGCATCCTGAACATATTCTGGCCAAAGACCATCTCTAATAGTGAACTCCTTAAGAGGTCTGATACCAAATCTATTACCCAGGTAGTCAAGAGGCGGCGATGGAGATGGATCAGACATTTGCTCCGCGTGTTACCAATGTCTCTGCCAAGAGTCGCTCTTCAGTGGGCCAAGACGGTAGAAGAGATAGAGGCCGACCCAAGGAGACACGAAGAAGGACAGCCCAAAAGGAGATGAAGGAACAGTGATGGATACGGGGTTACCTGGGAAGGTGTGCTGCAGACAGACCAAGGTGGCTAGCTCTGCTGACAGCCTGGTGCATCACTTGGTAAAAGAAGATTAGATAAGTTAAGTAATATTTTTTCCCAGACGTTACTTAATGTAAAACAGGGCTCCTAACAAATAGACTCAACCCTAGGACTTTTAGAAAACTTTCTTTTGACACTGAAGTTCTACTGGCCTAAAGCAAGCTAAATTCGTCTACAATAGGTGGTTTGAGCATCCCATTTAGTTGAGATTTATTGTTGTGGCAATATGTGTAATTAATTGGGTGTATAAATAAACTGTGCTTTTTTTTATAAAGGGGATGATATGCGTGTATTTGTTGCTTATTCAATGAAAAGATGCCCCGCTTATCCAAAAAGTCTGTTTAGATATAAGAATATTCTACAACACGTTTTACACTAAGATTTAAGTCATGGCTGTTTTAAGATTTATTATAACTTAGCATAAAGATTTTGGTTTACATTTGATGATAAATTGGGATTAAAAGCTTTTTCAAGTTTAAGCCACGATAACATGTCTCAAGTACCATCCATTTTTATGTAGAAAAGAGATATAAAAAAAATTGATGTTAAACGTAACTTTAGTTTATTTTGACTGTTTGTTTAGTTAGGCGAGAAACCAGACACGATTCAGAAGAAATAAGTACCTTTGCAGAAAAAAACTAGAATTAGAGCTCTGGGTTTCAACAATTAACCATATACTGTACATGAACAAGAATATTATTTTTACTGCTAAAATGTTTGTTATTGCTGAGAAAACAGGAAGTTGATCATTATTTGTATCATTATAGTAAATAAATATCTTGATTTTAAAAACAACAGGGTATAGAAATTCTGCCAAACCTGACAGACAGTGTTAACAATTTATGAGGAACATGCGCACTTCTCTTGAATTACGTCACCAATTCATTGGTAACGGTTTTCTCTCTGTGTGTAAAAGCAATCGACTTCAGAGTGGTTTTATCTTATTTAAAGCATGTCTTAATGCTTTCCAGCAAAAAGAGATAGGATAACGAAAGGCAGATTGACGACCCGAAATACTGCTTCTCAATAAATACATGTAATATACACATGAAGCCACCCGCTAATTCATGCCACACAGGACCATTAAAAATACTACCGGTGAGGGGTATGTTGGTTTATTTCAAGCGAAAAGGCAGCCTGTCTAGACATTTACAAAATACTTCATGCACATTGTCCTATTTAACAACCAGTTTCACAGAAGTGAGAAGTAGTAACGGTAAGAAAATGTGATACTGTTAACCTTGACAGACATCTTTCACAATTTTGAAAAATAAACAGAATTTAGATGAAGAAAAGTGATCCTTTGACAACCGTAAAATCTTTAAATAAAATTTTGTGTGAGAATCAAAAGTTTCAGAAATGACAAACAAAATTGCTGTCAAGATTAGTTGCAGCAGCAGCAAACCCTTTTCAACGGAGATTTCCAGCACAAGATTTATATATATATATATATATATATATGAAATTTTTGTGGCATTGAGGAATAATCTGAAGTCAGAACACAGACAGAAGAGATTAAGCTGAAAATGCCGGTTCAAACGTGACATGAAAAAACTCAATTGATGAGACAAGAATGATAAAAACTCAGTGAAATAAAGAAGAACTCCAGAATTCTTCCCCTCTCCTTCCTGACCGAAGAAAAACGGTAGAAGATTACATACATTATATTGACAAGACAGTGAGATATCAAACATTTCTGTCAAACACATTGACTTTTAGCGAAAAATATTGTAGTCAATTAGCAATATATGGCCTGGTATTTAATTAACTTTTCTCTTTCTTTCTCTCTCTCTCTCTCTCTCTCTCTCTCTCTCTCTCTCTCTCCCTCTCTCTTTATATATATATATATAGTATTANGTTAAGGCTTCTACTTTGACAAAATAATAACATCATAAAACAAAACAAAACAAACAAAACAAACAAAAAAGACACAAAAAAAAACAAAACAAACAAACAACTAACTTACACATCACAAACAAATTTTACACGACTCGAGACGCAATGCATAAACAAAGCCATAGAAGAAGTGCTTCAGAAATTAGATAAGAGACAGACATAAGATAGACCATGTTGGTAACAGAGGTCCCGGGCTTGTGACCGGTAGTGGCTGCTTTCCAACATGTGTTACGGGTACCCAACACTCAGCATACCCTCTGTTACAAAGATCTAAAAAAACATAGAGAGAGAGAGAGAGAGAGAGAGAGAGAGAGAGAGAGAGAGAGAGAGAGAAAGAGAGAAAGAGAGAGAGACTACGGAAGGAAAAGATGGCAAGTGGTCATTTGCCATCAGCTAGCTCCATACAGTTAAGTACAGGCTATCAGCGATCGATCAGGAAGAGAATAGAAGGTAAAACGTCAAGGATAGAAGATAAGACAATTAATTCACAGAGTAGTCAAATCTGAGGTAATGTGGAAACATGTTTTGTCAAAAGAAGAGAAAGCATCAAAATGTTTGCCATAAACTTTACGCACAACCTGACCTAATTTATTTTGGGAAGCCCCTTGTGTCATCATCCTACCGAAAAGTACTTTGGTCTTGACGATGAAGTCATCGTAGAGAAGAGAAGCACGAGCGATACGTAGAGTTACGGATAGTATTGACCCATAGAACACATGACGAGGTAAATTTCTAGATAGATCCGGCATTCGGACGATATGGAAAGGAAAAGTATCGCGCTTGTCAAATAGCTTCTAAACGAATAATCCATCTTTGACTGTTATTTCCAAGTCTAAAAAGGTAGCACATATAAATATATATATGTCTATCTCTTCTTTTTACAGCATTTAAAACTTAATGTTCTTTGTGTGTTTGTTTTTAAAAAAATGGTGTGGATAGATTTTTTTTATGTAAAAGATGTAAACTATTATGTGAAGAATGCACTTAAGATAAATAATTAACTTATCTTTAAAATATTACTTTCATGGGGCGAAAAATCTGTGTTGGATCTTTTAAAATAGTAATCATAAGTAAAAGGTAGTAAATATTTCAGCTTTACACATTTTTTGCGTTGAGAGAAGGTTTGGAGTTATGAATCTTTGTTTGACTTTGGAAACGGTTAGATATACAAACCAGGTGGTACTGAACATGGTAAAACCTAAAAGGTGCAGCATGGTTTCTTCATGACTTCTGTAATTTGTAAAATGGTGCTCCTTCAGAAAATTGTTAATTTTTCCAATAACCGTACAGTATATATATGTATGAAGATGTATAATTTATATATATACATATATATATATATATATATATATATATAATATTATATACATATTACATAATATTAAATATTTAACATTTGACATTTTTCCAGTACATTTCTAAGCTACTTGCTTTTTCAATATCCCATTTCTCAATCAAGACGTTTTTGATAAAACCTGATACTTTGATAAAGAAAGGTAATTTAAATACTACTTCCTTAGTCTACCAGTAACGTCCCTTAAATGAAGTGCAAATCTCAAATACAATAGAAATGCTAGAAACCAAATGTACACTTGAATTACCAGACACAACTTTCCAACACACAATAGTAGAAACTCACTAGCTGTTTAAGTCACCAAGTCACCTTTTTAAACATTGTGTAGTCTCACATTAGCAACAGTGGATATCTTTCGGTAGGGGTGAGATAAGAAAATTGGTCCTTTCAAAAGTTTTAATCACAAAATTTTATTTAACCTGTTTGTGCCTAGCTCCCCGTTTTCGGGGAGGTGTAAAATTACGTAATTTGACGCAAGTTGTGAAACACAAGGCTTGAATAAACAAGATTAGTGTTACCACGAGATGTTATTAAATAGGAGACAACACAAATTTGCCATTTCTTGGGAATTTTGTTGTCGAGACGTTACATTGAACTTTGAGAAGCCAGTATTTCACCAAAATGACTCATCACCAAAAGTAAGTTCTATTAAAACTTATTAAATTTCTACAAATTTTGATATCATGTAATTTTATATTTAGAATAATGTATAAACAGATATAATAACTCATCGTTTGGAATTTTGTACCATTTTTAGCAGTTTATTTTGAAGGATTTCCCGCTTCCCCGAAAATGGGGAGCTAGGCACTATCGAGTACAAAATTATGCTCGAGTTACCAAAACAGCTCGAA